>JARHVA010010813.1:0-52500 GCA_037957365.1 Torreya grandis
TGTTTCAATTGTATGTGTATGTGGCATTTGAACATGCCTTCTATGCTTGCTTTTTAGTTTGAGTGACATGTGCCCATGTCCCTTGTTTTCTTGGCCCATTGGCCACTCATGTATGCTTATTTCTTGATTGCTTTTTGATTGTTTGCTATGTCATGATCCCAATCATGCATTCTCTTAATTTATTGAATGTCATGATGGACATCATGCTCTATCCCTCCATTACAACTAATAGCTAACTAAAATTTTAGTTCTTGTTTAGTAATTTGTACATGCTTTTACATTGTTATATCTATCTAGGCATACGCCTATTGATTTAATAATCTCTCATTACAAATCATGCTATATCTTGAGATATCTTGTTGATTATCATTATTATAACATGTATTATATAGCATAACACAATTGTAGGGATCTTTGTTCTAATGTTAGTGATTATAGGGTCTCCATTCCTACCCTTAAAAGAGAGGTCAATAAATAGGGATTTTATCACAAAGATTAGAGCTCCTAACGATTGAAAATTTAGATTTCAAAACACCCACAATAATAACTAGACCTCAAACTAGGTAGAATAAACCAAAAAAATAGTGGCAATTATAGACTAGTCATTAGAATCAACAAAAGACAATAGCACTGAGATTGGACTATAGTTTTGGTGCCACTATGATCTATTTTCAATGCTCCTATCCAAATAGTATAGAAACCAAACTTTCTAGAAGCAGGTAGAAAAGTAGGTTCAGCTATAGTTTTACATAGTTAGACCAGTTTAAAATCAATAATTTTTAATACACTTTTGATTAGAAAATATAGATATAGGGGGCATCATGTGCGACATTATGGTTCTCACTTCCAGTTTCATATACAATAGTTAGTAGAACTTCCAGATGAAAATCTATGTTTCAAAAACTAGTGATTGGGGGCAATGTGAATGCCACATTTATTTTCTTTTCTTTTTTGAGTTTAGAATTACCCAAGCATTCTCAGTAGTTTCATGCCTTATTCTATCTATAGGTGGTTGGAATTATTTTAGAGTGACTTTCATACAAGCCTAACCTCCACATTTTGGGATGGCTTTGATATAAGCCTAGTACTTAGTTTTGGATTGGCTTTTATACAAACCTAATCTTCATCTTTTAGAGTGCCCACGAGTGGCCTAGTTTTTAGCATACATTTGGCTATCCATACCAACACTATAAGATTACAAATAATTCATGGGATTCAAGAGCCATATCATACAACATACATTTTATAATGGTATAAATTCATTGCTTCACTTCATGAGGCAATGATGGAGCCAAAGGACTAGCTAGCCTTTGTATTCTTGAGCCACTTGTTTAAAGGGATTGGACACACAGTCCAAACATTGATCAACACACACATGAACACCTATCTTCACTTAGTGCATGATGATGGATCCAAAGGGAGAACCTTTGAATCATTGAGCCACTTTTTGGGGAATTGAGCACTCAAATCCATTCATGATATTACTTTTGGTACAACACACACCTAGTATCATTCAACATCACAATAAGTTTTGTATTGGTTAGTGTATCCAGTGAGGTGTATTCATTTATTTCTCTTCTTCTATCTTACACAACTTTGTACATTATTATTTTAGATAAAGAGTATCTAATAAGAACTGATATAATCTTTATTTTCTCTTATAGATTCATACTTCACAACATTCTCTCTTTACACACACCTAACATCACACAACTTCATGAACTTCACCTTTATAGGTAAGTTCAAGTACACTTTCTATTTTTTCTTTGTCCTAGTATTTTTCTTTGATGCATCACTATAATAAAGGGGGAGGATAAATGTAGTCATATAAAATGTGAAAATTTGTAACTTGAGTGTGGCTTGTGACATCCAACCCATAGTTCCCTCTGGCTTGCTTTTATAAGCCCCATAAGCATATTTTCACTAATTTTTAGTCATTTTTAGCCTTCCAAACTTGATCCTAGATTATCTAGACTACTCTTTCCATGACAAATCTATTCCTCTAGGTCCCATCATCTTAGGATAATAGTGCCACACTTGAACTATAACATCAGTGTCACTCTTCTCCATTTTTGGTGCTCCTATCTAAGTACATTTTTTACCCCAAAAATTAGTTTATTTTGATTCCTCATCCTTCTCCTTGTCAACCTAATGTGAGAAAATTCAATCCATGACCAATATATCCATATAAAATCCCATTCAAAGATAATTTATAAAGGTTTGGAAAATTATCACTAAGCAAGCAAGACTACTCAGGCAATCTTCCCTATTATCTGTATATAACTAGCTAATATATTTAAAATCTTATTCAAATCCTTATAATAATCCATATCCAACTCAAACACATCTAGTTAATCATTTTGAATATTCATACACTCTATTGCATAAAGCACATCAAGTGGGAGAACTACATATGGCATGATTCCTCTTCGGAGTATTGGTATGTCATCAATGTGCCCATATAAGGGGTGTAGATACACATTCAATGAATATTACACACACTAACCCCCCCTCTTTTTCAAAATTGGTAAACTTATAGTAGAGTATAGGGTTTAAAGAGAAAATATTTTCTATAGGGAGTTCTATAGACTTCCAACTATCAAATTTTTATAGGCAGGGTCACACAAACCTAAAGAATAAAACCCAAAAAGATCATATCTTCAAAACAATAGTGGTAAAGGTGGACTACAATTTGAGTACCACTCCTATCCCCTTTTAGTGATCTTATCCAATCATCAAATGAAATCCAAATCCTGATTTATGATAGTGTCCTAGTCCTACACAATGAATCTCAAACCCTATCTTAATCATATCAATCAGTTTCCAAATAAGTCTTATTTTCTCCCTCTTATTATTATTTTTATAAATATAAAAATTACAATCTAATTTTTAAAAATTAGTATCTTAATTATTGCATATTTATTTACTAATTTCACTACTCAGAACCTTTAACTAAATTAGGAATAATACACCAATATTCCCAAATAAGTTAAATCATAAACCAACAAGAATGCATGATATCACAATAGAATCAATGGACACATCTACTAATAGAGATATGATACTATTTGAACTAGGCCACAATCAAGGATCAAGTGGATAGGGTCAAATGCATGAGGTTGATTTTGTATGTAGTGAAATCTGAAAAACAACACATAAGAATAAGAAGCTTATCTTCATAATAAAAATTTACATTAATGAGCATTGGCTAAAAATTACATAGGAATATACATTATATTTTAAGGAATTAGGTCACCCAAAAATCTAATTAAATCAACTCACAATTAAAAAATGACTTAAAGTACATTTACCCTAATGATCCATTATTAACCTAAGTAAGCTAATTAGATTATGTAGGTAAAACCATATAGACGGAAAAATCCTACACTAACACTAATAATCCCCAAAAGTTTTACAAATAAAACTAAACTTCATGTTATCTAACATGTCAATTAAATAAAGTGTCTTCTTTATCCTTTGGGAACTCAACCATATTAAATTCATTACATATTTAGTGAAAAAGGAAAGTCATCATCAACCCAACACCATGATGTTATTATTTTTAATCCATCATTAGGTGCATATAAATTAATGAGGCTCAAAATATTACCATTAATATCAAGAGTGACACACATGATACAATGCATGGGGTCTTCTCCCATGAAAATCACATGAGGGGAAAGTTCAAGGGAAACAATTTTGGGGGAATATATTTTGGGGTAAATCAATATACTCATTTTCTAATGAGTATCTTTATTTGAGGTTGTGAACTCTATATTGTCTAACCATATCATCTTTAATCCATTCCACAAAAAAAAAACCCATATATATTCACTTATTGAAGGAAAATAATATGAAAAACATTAAGATACTAATATGTAGACTTAAAATTGAATTTCCTTGAGGAATTTTTAAGACCATGAGTATTATATGAGAAACTTTCATGAGTATGAATCATCCATTTTTAATTATCCTTAGTAATATCCATTTACTATCACCATAAACTAGTTCTCTAATAGCATTTTCTTGTTTAAATGGAAAAAAAATCATTGAGTAAGATGGAGAAGAATTTTCCCTGATTATCTGCCCTTTGTGAGTCATCCCCAAAATGAATAATCATGCAAAAAATCCAAAGGAAGGAAAAAATTTAAGATATACAAAAACTGAAAATAATCCCTTAATTAAATGCAACCTATGAGGTTTGAATTACATGACATAGGTACTTTCACAGTTGTTAGACTTTATTTTTTTGATATGTTATTGTAGTTTGACATTAAGAAATGAAATCCACTTTTTATTGACATTATGAAATGAAATTCAATTTTTATTGACATTACATGTTATTTTGGACTATTTAATGTTTATAATCATCAATTTATATTCCTTCACAACCATAATTAGTTCTTTAGAGGCCAGCTTTTGGTTGAAACGAGGCATAAGAGGGTAATTTTTTATCTTATGGTTATCTTTAAAAAAAAGAATAGGTAGGTTGATGTGAAAGTTTTTTGGTAGAAACCATTATAATCCACTTTAATATCCATATATTACTTATAGTATTTATACATGTCCACCTCAACACAAACTCATTGGTTGGGATGGGTAAAACAAAACCTATCAATTATTTGGTCCAAAATCCCTAATATTGAATTGATGGAGTTGGTTGCTAGACTCATTAAATAACTTTGAGGGAGTCTTTATTAATAATTTTTAAATCATGGTTCCATACTGACAAGACCATGATGTTGTTTCTCATGAACCCAAAATAATATTTAGTCCTCATTTCATTCACTTGATATATATTTTTGAAATAAAAAAAAACTTTATTGAGGTTCCTAGCACCTAATAGCTTAATAAAATATGGTTCTAAAATAATTTAACCAAAGCTTTAAGTATTTATCACATGTTTTCATATGGCCAACACAAAACATAAAAAGGGCATTATTCACATATAAGTTACAAACATAATTAATAACATCTGCATCTAAGATCACATTTGTAGATTGAGAGGGACTAATACTAATAGTACCTTGTCAAATACTTTCATATTTAAATTTATCACTTACTTTAGTGCCAAGATCCCTAGTGTATATAATAGTTTTAAAGTCACCTAGTTTAATGCCATATAAATAGGATTAAACTAACCTATGGCTATACCAAATGCAAAATTTTAGGTGATCTTAAAGGTAAAATTTTCCAAAGAGATGGTATGATTTACCAAAAGGGTAGAGTAGTAAAACCTTAAATTTTACATAAAAAATCATATAAAATAAAAACATCCTTGAACTAACCCAAATTTTTAGCATATTTTTAAAAAATTAAATAAGAAAAGAGTTTTAGTAAAATCAAAATGGAGCATATTTTTAATCAACATTTAGGGTTACACTCACAGATTCATCATAGTGCTCATTTATTAATGATTTTGACTGTTAAACTAATATATATTAATATAAATATACACGACATTGAATTATTTTTGATAAAATAAAAATGATCACTTCTTTCTATAGGTTGTCATCATTAAGAATCATATTTTTTCTTAGATAAGTATATACATTATACTAATTAAAAAATTATAGTACCTTGAAGTCAAGCCCTTAATCCATAAGTCACTACTATAAGTATAAATAAATGAGGAATGCACCATAAACAATAGAAATCCAAAATAAATTTGAAAGCAAAAAATACTTTGGAATCAAATTGAAATTTTCCTTCTAAGCAAATAAAATAAAAAATAATAGAACTTGGTATCTGTATACACATAATATTTTCAAACTTTTATCACTTACTAACACTTTGTATCTTAGAGGAACCCTTCAAGTTTAAATCTCTTTGAGTGCATTCCTTAAGGGGTACACCAAGAAAGGGTTGGGTAGACCATTAGTGCTTCATAAGATTATTGTCCCTTTTTCCACTTTCCATCTACACACTTGTCACCTAAAACCATTTACCCTAAGCTTATTCTTCTTAGTCTTACCCATTCTAGTCATTTTTCACATTTTACCCTCTTTTTCCTTGCCTTATCTCCTTTTGGTTAGTTGGTTGTACTAGGTCAACTGGGTTGACCTTGTACAGTTTTTAGTGTCTGATTACTATACAAGGTCAATTGGGTCAACCCTATACTATTTTGGGATATTTTCACTTGAGATTTGTGTTATCCCTTTGGCCAACCTATCTTGGGACCTAGTGAACTATCTCTCAAAATCATATAGAGTTGATTGGTTCAACATCATATAACTAACATATTCATAAATATTTAAGGTAAGATCTACCTATATATACAAGTTCATTTCCAACCATTTGAAGATATAGAAGTGAAGAATAATAAGTGTGAATGAACATCTTCTTATTGACCATTCTACTTGAAAATTAAATCTAAGGGTTCCATACTTTCTTTGGATATATGGATCTTGTCTTGTGGTAAGTCTTTTGGATGTATAGATAGGTTGTGTAGCCTAGAGCTAATTTGTCTTTATTATCCTTAAATTTCAAAAATAATCTCCTATGAATCACCTTGGCCAAGGGAGTTATTAAGGATCGATGGGTTCATCTTCAAAGGTAAGTATTCCTAACTTTATTTCTCATTTATAAGAGTAGATAGATAATGCAGTTGTGCTTCTCTTCCATGCATTAGGATTTTATATACATTGATGTGAGTATATGTCTTCTATGTATGTTTAGTTTTGTTTTGTTTCTCACCCCCACTTTGTACCACAAGTTTTGGTGAGCAATATATTATATTTATTTTCTTATTTATTAGAATAGAGTGAAATATTAAACTTAAGACTCTTTTAGGTTTGTTATGTGATTGCATTAGACTATAGGCTTTGGAACCATTCCTATCATGGTATATTGTGACAAGTTATCCACTAATTAGGTCTAACAGATCCCTATATTGGCATGATCCCAATTAAAAAATGTATTTCCAATCAAAAGTGTAGGTATGCTCTATCTTCTCTGAGCCAAGATTGATTTATAGGCATGACGCATTTTTTATTACATACATTCTAGTCAACCTAATGTGAACTAACACTTTCAAGATTGGTTCATTTTATTTCCTTCTTATTATCATTATTTTTATCATATATTCATCATATTAAATCTACTATGTTGACCTAGTTCTAACTTCTATGCATATGTTTAAAACATAGTCACATCCATCTAGTTCTGTTCTCTTTATGTAGGATCTTTTTTAGTTATAAACTATTAGATCGACCTAGTTGACCTAGTATAGGATTCTAAACTTTTAGACATCTAGTCCAAACTACTAGGTTGACCTAGTTGACCATATACTTTTTTAGACATAAGGTTCAACATACTAGTTTGACCCAATTGACACTGTATATTTTAGGCACTCAATAACAGGTTTTTGTAAAGACTGATTAACCTAATCAACCTAGTTAGTACAATTTTGAAGAATTTATCAAGGTTATTTAATATCAATCTTCATTCTCTACATTTTTGATCTACTATGTTCCTTTATATCTCTCTATCTCTTTCTTTATAGTCTTTAAAACTACCCTTGCGTAGTCAATTAGATCAACCCTATGGACCTAGTTCTGTGTTTTATGTACTATCTAGATAACTAGGTTGACTCTACCAACCCTATTCATTTCTAGACCTTACTTTTTTAGTATAGGATGAACCATGTTGACCCTATTTTATATTTTATAAATACATTATCGACTGTATCGACATTGTACCTTATTTTATAGTTGAAATTAACCATATATTATAGTAATTAGTTCACACTTTTATTTCTTATTGTTTACATGCTTAAAATAGATCACGTAGTCTAATTAGGCAGGTTTCAATAATTTTTTTAGTTTTACTATTTCTATTTTATGCACACATGACCAAATCACAAAATCTAAATAAGTATTTTAACATTTGTCTACTTGATTTAACATATTTTGGGAATAATTAGTGTTTTATTTTTAATTTCATTAAATGGTTTGAGTAGTAAAATCAGTAAATAAATATGAAATAATTAGATTATTGGTTTATGTAAACTAGATTGTAATTTAGATATTTCTAAAAATAGTAATAAGAGGTAGAAAATTAGACTTAGCTAGAAACTAACTGATATGATTGAGACAGGGTCTGAGATTCACTATATAAGACTAGGACACTATCACAAACTAAGATATAAATTTCATTTTATGATTGTATAAGAGTAATAAAAGTGAATAGGAGTGGAACCAATACTATATTCTATCTCTACCATTGTTATTCTAAGGATCTAATCATTTTAGGTTTTGTTCATCACGTTTGTGTGACCTTGTCCATGAAGTTTTAATAGTTGGAAGTCTGTAAAGCTTCCTATAGAGAAAATTTTCTCTTCAAACCCTATACTCTATTGTGATTTGACCAATTTTGAGAAATAAGGAGGGGTTAGTGTTTGTAAGATTCATTGAACAGGTATTCATAACCCTTATGTGGGTACACTACCTACATACCAATACTCTAAAGAGAGATCAAGCCATATTTAGTTCTCCCACTTGATGTTTTTTATGAAATTTAGTGTATGAATATGAAAAATTATTAGCTATATGTGTTTGATATGGATAAGGGCTAGTGTAAGGGTTTAAATTAGCTTAAAAGTGTATAAGCTAGATGTATATAGAGAATAGGGAAGATTGCTTGAGTAGTCTTGCTTGTATTCTTATTTGCTTAGTAATATTTTCCAACCCCCTCCAAATGATATCTGAATGGGTTTTTATAGGGATCTATCAATCATGGGTTGAATATGCTCACTTTAGGCTGACAAGGAGAAGGATGGGAAACTAGAAGAAATTGACTATTGGGGACAAAAATAGACTTGAACAAGATCACTAAAAGTAGATAGGAGTGGAATTAGTGCTAAAGTCAAAGTGTGGTAATACTATCCTAAGTAGGTGGGACTTGAGAGGATTGATTTGTATTGGAAAGAGTAGTCTAAGTGAGATGGGTCCAAATTTGAAAGGCTATAAATGACTAGGAATTGGTTAAAAGAAGCCTAAGTGGGTCATAAGATAAATTAAGAGGGATATAAGGGTTGAGTGTCATTATCCATGCTCAAGTTACCAATTTTTGCATTTTATTTCACTACATTTAACTCTCCTTTATTCTAGTGATGTAGTAAAACTAAATATTAGGATAAATAAAAATAGAAAACATACCTAAACTTACATGTAAATTTGAAGCTCATGAAGTTGTGTGATGATGGGTTTACATCAAGAGAGCACACTGTGAAGTGTGAATTTGTAAGAGAAAATTAGGAGTAGATCAATTCTTACTAGATACACTATATCTAAAATAACAATGTACAAATCTAGGTAAGAGAGAGAGGAAGAGAAAGGAATGAATACACCTCACCAAGTATGCATACCAATACAAAACCTATTGTGATGTTGAGTATGTTAGATGATGTTGGATGATGTTGTACCAAGAGTAATATAATGAATGGCGCTGAGTGCTCAATTCCATGAAAAGTGGCTCAAGAATGCAAAGGATGGCCCTTTGGCTCCATCATCACCTAGTAAGTGAATTTAGGTGATCATGCATGTGTTGATCGATATTTGGATTATGTGTCTAATCCCTATATATAGGTGGATAAAGAATAAAAATGCTAACCCTTTAGCTCCATCATTGCCCCCTGAAGTGAAGCTATGAATTGATCTCGGTATTAAGTGTATGTCATATGAGATGGCTCATGAATCTCATTAATGATTTGTAATATTGAAAATGTTATCATGGATAGATAAATGTGTTTTGGAAACTAGGCCACTCTTTACAACTCTGAAAGATGGAGATTAGGCATGTATGAAATCCACTCCAAAACTGAGAATTAGGCTTATGTGAAATCCACTTGGGAACTTAATAAATTGAGAATATGGAGGCTAGGCTTATATGAAAGCCACTCTAAAATGATGCCAACCACTTGTAGATGGAATAAGGCACACAACTACTAAGAATTATTAGGTAATGTTTAACATAGAAATAAAATAAAACAAATGTGCCATGCACATTGCCCCCAATCACTAGTGTCTAAAACATGGATTCTAATCTAGAAGTTATCCAACTACCATATCTAAAATTGGAAGTGAGAGCCAATCATATTGTGCATAATGCCCCCTATATCTATATTTTTTGAGTAAAAGTGTATTAAAAAATACTATTATTGAACTGGATTGATTGTACAAAATTGTAGTTAAACCTACTTTTCTACTTACTTCTAGAAAATTTGGTTTTTTTTCTATTTAGATAGGAGCACTAAAAATATATAGTAGTGGCATTAGTGATATTGTCTTAGGCTAAAATTAATGACTACTCTAGAATATTCAACATCTACTTGGTTTGATTTGACTGGTTTGATGTCTGGTTGGTGTTCTAAGTATTCTAAAAATGGATTTTTTGATTGGTAGGAGCTTTCATCTCTATGATAAAAACCCCTATTTATTTCCCCCTCTTCTGAGGGTAGGAATGAATACCCTACAATGACTGCCCTCATAATAAATATACCTATAAGTGTGTTATGATATAAATATGCATGATATGATATTGAAAATTGACAAGATATAGCATGATTTGTATTGAGAGATTGTTAGATCAACAAGGGTATGTATAGATAGATATAACAATGTAATATCATGTTTAATGTACTAAACTAGAATTAGGAGTCTGATTAGTTATTAGTTATTAGTTGGCATGGAGGGATAGAGCATGATGTCCAACATGGCATCTAAGAAAGCAATATAATGCATGATTTGGATCATGGCATTCCAAACAATCAAAAATCAATCATGCAACAAGCACACAAAGCAAGAAGCAAAAAGTGTACAAGAGTGGCCAAGGGGCTAAGCAAACAAGGGATATGGGCACGTGCCACTCAAACTAGAAATCAAGCATACAAGTCATGTTCAAATGCCACATACACATATAATTGACACAAGCAAAGTTGGAATAAGGGCCACAATCATGTAGAATAATATAGACAAAGGAAATTGGCAAATATCCTAAGGCACACACATTAATAGAAGTGAAGGGCATTGTTAAATGTCTTAAGGCATATACTAGAGACAAGAAGGAACTAGAAATGCAGTCACATCAAGCTATGATAAGCAAGAAGATAAAACATGTAAATACTAAAAAAATACAATCACATCTAACTAATCAACATAAGAGTGAAAGTATGAAATTCATGTTAGTACAAGACTAGGTATATGCTAAGAAATACAAACATGTTATATACTAGTGAGTGTTGATAGAGTAATCTATTTAAGATAGTAAATAATGTACATCAACATGATAACTAGAGTATGTGGTGTAGGAATGACATAAACTAGATGGTGTAGTCATGTAGAATATGCCCCTAGGGAGGAGATATATTTATGTGCATCTTGAATGTAGGAGTAGGATGTCCCTTAAATGTGTAGATTGATGCAATCAAGGAGCTGTAAGTCACTGCACACACTTAAAGAAGATCAAGTGAAGCATGGTAATGTAGATAAATTGGAAAATAATAGCATAGGATAACAAATGTAAGTCTAGCATGATAGTAGCAATGTAAAGCATGGATGATGCATACAATTAAAATATTTTTTGTTTTGAATTATTTGAATGGTTTTGTATTTTGACATAATTGAATGTTTTTGAATTTTTGAAACATTATATTGGTTTTATATTTTGAGATGTTATATTAAACTATGTACAATCAATCATAGGAAGAATATGTACAATCAAGGCTAATAAGATATGATACTAATTGACTAATCTCATGGAGACCCCTATCATGGTGTCTTGTATCAAATAAAGGAATCGTGTGTGATTGTGAAGCATGAGGGAATGACTATGAATATGATTCTAGATATTTGAATTAATTATTGGTATCTTGGAAATCATAATAACCTATATTATTCCACTCATCATTATCATCTTGATTTTAAACCAATGGAATGCTAGTGTTGGATTTTGTTGTATTTGGATTTTTTCCTTTGATAAATTATGTTTTTGAATGATTTTCCTTAGGGAATTCAATAAATCCCAAACCTTGGTGTGAATGTGTTCCTATGTAACTATGTATTTCTTGATTGATTTACCTTGTATATGGTCCTCATTAGCAATTATATATTATATATGTTGTTTCAATGTGAAACATGAATCTGTATGATGCCCATGCATTCTATGATATGCACAATAATATCATGATCTTCTCACTAGATGTAGAGGAGGTAGTTTAATCAACTTAGATTTAATCATTTCTCTTAGCACCTCACTTGAAATACTATTTGATGTTTGAATGCTCTTTTAATCACTAGTTGTAGAGTTACTTTGTTGTGATTTCTTATTTTGATATGTAACATTGATTAAAACCATTTGATTAGGAGAAGGTGCATATACATGATTGATATTAGGGTACCTTTGAGGCTTTTGTATTATAATATAATTTTCTAATGTTGTTATATTTTCCTATAATAGCTGATTCTATGTTTGTAAATCTAAAATTAGCTTATTCATATTGGTGATTTGATCCTTTAGAGTCTCACAAATGTAAATCCTAGTTGCTTTTGATTGAACATGTAAGCACATATGTTGAAGAGGTTTTGAAGAAGCTATAGGTTTAATGTGTGAATTAGGAATAATATTATAGGCTGCCTCACCTTTTGGAGGGGTGATAATATGGACCTAGTTAGAGGCAAAGTAGCTATCATCCTCTTGGGGGAGAGGAGAAGAAAGAATTTCTTTCTTATGCATAAGATATGATATTGAAACTTGACAGGTGGTAGTTATCTTATGTAAACTACATGTAGCCAAAGAGTTAGATATATATAGGTAGAAACCATGTATAGCAATATAATTATAAAAAAAATTCCACATGATAGATAGCAAACAAGGGATAGAGACCATGGAATTGTGCACTAATGCATAAAAAACTTTGACTTGTAACATGACATTTCTAATATGTTTGGCATGATAAACTTGAAAAAATTCCACATGAGAAATATAAATCAAAGGATAAAGAACATTAATTTGTGTAGAAAGGCATATAAAACTTTGACATGTAAGATACCATTTCTAATATGCTTAGCAAAGTGGAGTTGGTAATTATTTTTTATGAGTGTGAGAGAGAGAGAGAGAGTATACAAAAGAAATATTGAAATCTTGTGCATTTTTAGAAATAAATTTTTTAATATCATCCTTTATTATAAAAATCAAGCATGAAATTAAAAAAATGAATCTTAGTAATAAAATGTGGTATACTTCATCATTCATGTACATGATAGGACCAAGTATGGTCTCCTTATTATTTGCTAGAAATGTAAGAAAAAAGTGTAGATAAGTGAGATCCATTTTTACAATCTAATTTTAGATGTAAGGTGATACCTCAAGAAATAGTGGGACCTTAGTGTATGAAACTAGGGATTTTAAGATGAATATCTTTAAAATTACTATGAAAATTTGAAATTGCAAGCAGATTTATGAGTTAAGTATGCAAGCAAAAAATCAAGAATTTATTGGAAAATTAGTGATCTAGAAAGACCTAGTATATGTAACTATGGTTTTGAAAAATAAACATTTTTTATAAATTACTATTGAATTTTGAATTTTGAATTGATTTTTTGATTTAAATATGCTAGTAAAAATTCAAAAAATGATTAAAAAATTACTAAGAAAATACTGGGACTAGTATGGGTAACTAGGGTTTGAAAGAAAATTATTTTAAAATTACTATAAAATTTTAAAATTAAATTCTAATTTTTTATTTGATTATTGAAGTAAAAAATTATAAAAATAAAGGGAAAATCAATAGAAAATTTACCCTAGGGTTCCTATGCTTTTTGTGTGTAAACGAAGTCAGTTGGGTTCACCAAATGATTTAACATATTTTGAGAATAATTGGGGTTTTGTTCCTAATTTAGTTGAAGAGTCTAATTAATAAAATTAATAAATAAATATACAATAATTAGGCTAATAATTTTTGGAAAATAGATTTTAATTTTGATATTTCTAAAAATAGTAATAAGAGGAAGAAAATTAAACTTAGATAGAAACTAGTTGATACAACTGAGATAGGGTTTGAGATTTATTGTGCAAGACTAGGACACTTTCACAAAGTAAGATCTAAATTTCATTTTTTGATTAGAAAGGAGTGACAAAAGTGGAAAAGAGTGGTACCAGTGATGTAGTTCACCTCTACCACTATTATCCTAAGGATCTAAGCTTTATATCAAGTTTCGATAGCTGGAAGTCTATAAAGATCCCTATAGAGTAGATTTTCTCTTCAAACCCTATAATCCATTATGCTTTAACCAATTTTGAGAAATAATGGTAGGGGTTAGTGTGTGTGTAAGATTCACTAAATGTGTATCCACACCCCTTGTGTATGTACATTATCTACATACCAATACTTCAAAGAGGGATAAAGTTATATGTAGTTCTCCCACTTGATGTGATTTATGAAATTAAATGTATGAATATGTAAAATAATTAATTAGATGTGCTTGATATGGCTAGGGACTAGTGTAAGGGTTTGAATTGGCTTGAAAGTGTATAGGTTAGATGTATGTAGAGAATAGGGAAGATTTCTTAAGTAGTCTTACTTAAATTCTTTCTTGCTTAGTGATATTTGTTAACCCCCTCCAAATGATCTTTGAATGGGATTTTATAAGGATCTATTGGTCATAGGTTGAATGTGCTCATTTTAGTTCAACAAGGAGAAATATGTGGAACTAGAATAAATTAACCATTGGGGCTAAAAAAGGACTTAGATAAGAGCATCTAAAGTGGATAGGAGTGGCACCGATGCTATAGTCTAAGTGTGGTGTTATTATCTTGATGGGACAAGACCTGGGGGATTGATTTGTCTTGGAAAGAGTAGGCTGGGTGAGTTGGAACCAAGTCTGGAAGGCTATGGATAATTGGGAATCAATAAAAATAAACCTAAATGGGTTATGAGAGTGAGAAAGAGGGACCTAAGGGTTGATTATCATTATCCAAGCTCAAGTTACCATTTTTTGCATTTTATATGACCACATTGATAAGAACCTCACTCTCTCACATACACCAAATACACAAATACTGCATATATTAAATATGTATTCCTTTTATGGAAGGAATCAATCTAAATGATTTACCACTTTGAGGGGGCTACCTCCTTAAGAGTAATGCTCAATTATAATTAACTTCTTTGATGCATTATAATGGCCTTTACCACTTTATTTATACTATCTTAATCTACCCAAATCCTTATTCTTATACATGTGGTACTAAACCACTATTCATTATTCTACTATTTTATCTCTCTCTAGGTACATTACATTCCATCCCCCTTATATAAGCTTTGCCCTTAAAACATGATAAGAAATAGGAGGACCAAATGAATTCTAGACCATACATATCAAAAATATGTAGAAGACTAGATAGAGTCACACCCATGTGTCCATTTTGGCTTCCACTTCTTATTATACTTTGATAGGAGCATGTGTAATAATAGGAGGAGCTAAATCACCAAAGCATGAGATGGATGTTCATAGAGATAGATGAATGGAATAAACTCAATGAGAAATAAGTCAATCTGAAGGTTATAGCTAAGTAATGAAACTTGAAGCTACATGATCGTCATCTTAGAACTAGTACAAGGATGCTCAAAATAATCTTCTTGGTGAGATAATTGAGGATACATGACATATCCCTTAACAATTTTCTTTGCACACATTGTGTTTGCAGTAGCTAACCCCACTAGAGAATATATTAAATTATTGGAATAATTGAAAAGAATAAGAAAATAAGTTAAAATAAGATTAAATAAATCACCCTCATCCAATTGAAGGAGATCTTCATGCCATGATATGCAAATGTCTTCCAATTCAAGCCATGTAGTTATTTTCACTTCATATTCTTCAACTATAAGAAATGAAATCATATACCATTCACTATAGTTATGCTCACAATCTAAATGTGCATTAATTTCTTCATTATATTGTTTGGTTATATGAAAATGAAGCTCAATTCTATCAAAAATATCATGTATATTATTTAATGAATGCATTTATTTAAGTAAAATAGAAGGATCCATGATTTTTTTTTATTTTTTATTTTTTTTAATTTTTTTTACAAACTAGTAGTCAATAAAAATGTGATAAATTTAAAAATAATAAACAAAATTCAAAATTTTATAGAAATCTAAGACAAATACACACAAAACCCAAAAATGTTTTGGCTTGATTCATTATTGTTTGTGAGTAGTTTGAAGAAAGACAGTCCTATTTTTTAATGATAAAAACAAAAAATCTGCACTTCTTAGACTTGCTCCACAAAGCTCCCAAATGTGCTTTCAATAGAAATTAAAATAAAATAAATGGCCTTAGAAAGTTCTCTGATACCAGGTGATAATAACCTCACTCTCTCACATACACCAAATACACAAATACTACATATATTAAATATGTATTCCTTTTATGGAAGGAATTAGTCTGAATCACTTGCCACTTTGAGGGAGCTACCTCCTTAAGATCAATGCTCAATTATAATTAAATTCTCTGATGCACTGTAATGGAGTTTACCATTGTATTTATATTATCTTAATATCCAAATCCTTAGTCTTATAAATGTGGTACTAAACCACTATTCTACTATTCTACCCCTCTCTAGGTACATTACATACACTACCTAGGGCTAACCTAGTTAGATTTCATCACCAAGGGGGAAGCTAACTTGATATTCTAGTCAAGTATAAAGCATGGTTAATGGTATATTATAGATAATAACTCATCATCCTTATCTCTACAATGTGTGAAGTGGGGGTAAGCCCTTATACCAAGCCTATATTATTACCACTACAAATCCCATTCAATCCAAACCACCTAAAACTATCCTTAGATTGATTTATAGTTCCTTGCTTATAAAAAACTTCCCATCACATTTAAAATCATATTATTAATAATCTAATAAAAACTTAGGTTGGCCATTTAGTTAGCTCTTTACTTTCTAAGATTATTGCTTATTCTTTGCTCAAATGTATTTTGTATTGCAAAAAATTGCATTAACTAGTGTTGGTGCAAGGCTTTGTGCTATGTGATTCAATTGGATTGGTTAGCATTGATCCAATTTATCATTTTTTTCATTATTTTATTACTCTTTAAAGTACTTGTAATATTTATCTTTTTTCTATTTAAAATTTGTTATAGGTTTCCTAATTTTCCTTATTTTCTATACTAGGCTGACCTAGTTGACCTTATACATTTTTCTAGCCTCTATTAACTATATAGATTAACCTAGTCAACATTGTACTATTTAAAGACCATATTGACTATTTTCAATCTCTATATTTTTTACTAGATCAACCCATTCAACCCTGTATAGTTTGAAGGCCTTATTTCTATGCTAGGTTGACCTGATTGACCCTATACTATTTTTGTCATTTCTTGTTTCCTTAATTTTTCATCTTTCTTCCTTTCCTTTCATCATGAAATTTATATTTGATGATAAAAACTAAGTTTTAGTCAATAGACATGATGAATTTTACCAACCCTCATAGTGTCCCCCATAGACAAAGTAGGTCTCCTTTATTGGATTCTAGTAATGTTCATATTAGCACTCGCACAATGAACTATGGGACCCCTCCCAATACCTCTTTGTATCTTAATCCTCTCTTCTCATTAAAAAACCAACCTGAATTAGAGTATATAACTAAAATGATCTTTTTTATCTCTAAATTTCCTTAACATTGAAGAAAATATCCCTCTACCATTTAAAATCTTATGATTAGTGGTCAATCTAAAGAGCCTCATTCACCTACTCCTAAATTCTTAGCTAGATTTGGGGGTACTACTTTCTTTGATTCTCGGCCTCTTCCCTTGATTATGACCCCTTCTCATACTATGACCTCTTCTTCTCTAACTTCTTCTACTTCCATACCTAGTATATCCACTAACATGTCAAGTTCTACATCTAGTGGGCCTCTCATAAGATCTACTATCTTTAATCCTTCTAATAGTGCATCATTTTCTACCCAAGGTAATCATGGTTCTATTACTTCTTCTTCTCATTCCTTCATTCTTACATCTTTTGCTACATAATAATTTTTTTCCACTAGTGCTTCACATTCTCATTATTTATCTTAAGCTCCTATCAACACTAATAATGGTACCCAAGCCACTAATACCGCCTCTAATGATTCTAATAATTCTAATAAAAAACATCAAATCTTGTTAAAAACTCTCAATAAAATGAATACCTTTCAATCACATAACATAAATCAAATGATGAGAATTCAAAACCACCTTCTCCATCTTCAATCTCACCCTCAACCAATGGCTTAGGGCACACATAACCAAAATGTTCCCCCTCCTCTTTTATATTCTCAAAGTAATCTTATCCCTCAACCTCCTTTGATCAAAAAAACCATTAAGCATCTTCAAAATGAACCTCTCACTATTCAAATTGCTAACATTGATATAGGAGGTATCAAGCCTATAATTTATTATAATGGATGAACTCATCCTACCCTTCATCTTCAAATGTTAGGAAATATTTATAAATATTGGGCCAAATTGAAAACTTATCTCTACCAAGATCTTAGCCAAAACCATCATAGGTGATGCCTTATAATGATACAATCAACTTAAACCTCATTCCATTACTAGTTTGGAGGATTTAGTGAATGCTTTAATACAAGAATTACAGACTAGTGATCTCCTCAAAAACACTTTGGCCCACTTCATTAATTACTAACAATTTGAAAACAAAACTACTCAAGCATTTGTTAAAAGGTGGAAATATTTGTCAAACAAATGTGAGCATAACATGGATGATGAAATTTTTTTTCATCTCTTTACCAATGCTCTCTTCCCTAAATTACATCTTTCACATAACATGGTCAAGAATACAATAATATCATCATCATGTCTATCATCACACCAATCATTAATATGTCTTATATCAACCATTATTCAATCAATATAATGATGAATTACCATCTCTAAAATCATCTCCTTAATCATTTTCATTAATCACCTACACCTGTCGATTGGGCCCAAAATATCACAACATCCATCTTTTCTTCCATTATCACTAATTGATAAATTCAACATTTTAAATTTATGGTTTCCTAATTCAATTGGGGCATAACTAGAACTGTAACTTTATCATCATCTCTCACTCCTTAGCATGTGTCCTTGCTCAAGATATCATAATATTATATCTCATCAATTTGATGCATTAAATTAACTCTTCCCCTTTGTATTTTTGTCACTCAATCATATCATTTTATTATCTCTTATCCCCTTCATCATATCACTTGAATTTATCTTTGAGTTACATCCATCATTAATCCTACCAAATAATTATCTTATATTTGGTGTAATTATCTCCCAATATGTGCCTTTGTTTGGGATATGTTGACATTTCCTGACTTTTACCATATTGGTTTGCAACTCTCCCTATAATACATCCTTACTTGGGATATATAAACAATGTATGGCCTTTTATATTATCATAATCATGTCTCCACTCCCTATGTATATGTCTTTACCAGGGGCATCATCACTTTGTATCTCATTGATCAGTTTGAGTTCATCTTCTTCATCATCTATCTCACATCTAGCATCCCATCTCCTTGTCTATTCCTCACATCCCACCCCACATTTACTCTTTTGAGTGTCATCCATCTCATTCTTTCCTGCATGTGTCCTTGAGTGGGCATCATATATACTAACATTTATCTATGAAATGGTTTTTTTTTGAAAGACCATTACTCACTCCACATTTTAAAATCATAATGCCCTTTCAAATACAGGGAAAATGTATACACTTAAATTTGATCACTTCGTTTATCATCACTAATATTACTATTAGTCGACACTACTTTTTATTGTCTCATTTATACCCTCTCATTCTATCCTAATATCACTCCTTCTAGTCATTTATTTAACATCTCCTTCATTCTTATTTATCACACTAACCTTATCCCCACCCCAAAAATCTATTAATACTTATAATCATATCTTAATCTTATCCTAATCCCACTTATCCATTATTTGGGATTTTAAAATTCCCATAACCCACCTACCCACCTATCCTAGCTTATTCCTAGGATTTACTACATCCCTAGTCTCTAATCACCTATCCTAATCCCCTACTAATCTTACTTAGCCCATAAATAGATTATAGAATTATCAAATTATAGATTCCTCTCTAATTTAGCCCCTTTCTCTCTAGAAGCCTCTATTCTAGAGGCTTCCAAGGAATTTTTAATTCCTTGGATAATCCTCCACCCTTGATCTTGTGGTAACCAACTTTTAATGGTGACCATTTATTTTCCCTCCCTCAATATATTTAAAAAATCCACTCCTCCATGTACAAATTAACTATTGAATCCATGAAATCTTCATGTCAATGAGAAAATAAACCACAAATCCATGAGTCCATGCTATCATCCAATTCACTGATCAAGTCTTGAAGCCAAAATCATGTGAAGATTTTGAGTTTACTTGTAATCAATCTTCATCCTTAATCCTTTAATCTTTTATTATTTAATCTTGGTTTAGAGAAATTAGCTTTAGGATTAAAGTGTTGCTATGAATATTAATTTGTGTTTGCATTTTTTCCTAATGGCTCTAGATCTCAATTGGTGTTTTGAAATTTTGGGTGTTTTGATGTAATCACATAATCAAATCCATTTTGATCAAAATTTCATCTACACCAAGGACCTAAAGAAATTACAAATTTGTTTTTTAGGCTTGGATCTCACATAGAGTGAGTGGGTACAAGGTTACAAAATAATGTCCTCAAAATATAGTTGGTGGGTGTTATCTCAAAATAATATTTTATTTCTAAAATATATTTATCCAACATTATATTAAAAAAAGGATTGTTGATAAATGTTCGTGGTTTCTATATTCAAAAATAGGGATTCTAAAAATTGTTAATGTCCACTAGATTAAAGAATATGATTACTAAAAAATATATGGCAACCACTAGATATAAAAAAATGTATTATTTAGAGATATTTAACACTAACTAGCTTCAAATAAAACTTTGTGTTTTTCATAAATAGTTATTGGATGTTATCTTAAAATGTAACTCTAGTTTTTTCAAATGTATTTAGTGGCTATTACTTTGAAAAAAACTCTTGAGCGAATCCAAAAGTAACAAGTGCACATTTTCAAAGAATTGACCATTTTGGCATCGAAAAATTTTACTAAAATTCATGGAACCATCTATGTGGCATACAAAGTTAGTGAAAACTAATTTTAAAAACAAAATAGGTTAAAAAAAGGATACCACTAAAACCCATGAAACTTGGACCAGACATTGTGTTGTGTAGTTTTTTCAACTAATGAGATTAAATTAACTTGAAATTGGTGGTGACTCAAAATTATTATAAAAACAAAATTTAGTTAATAAGAGTACCCAATGTTAATTAAGTTTTTTATTGGAAATACATATGTTCCATGAAATATTCCATGTTTATTCTTATAACTGATGACTAGAAAGATGTAAGTTCCATGAAATTTTCAGATTTGTTTTTGTAACTACATTGCATAGCCTATAATATAATATATAAATAAATTTGAACAAAATTTTCAAAAAAATAATATTGGCCACTTTTTGTATATGATGAACATGCAAAAAATTAACACCTCTCAAATGATGAACATGCAACAACATTTATTACATATGACTAGTTAACCACCTCAAGTCATCATGTCTTAACCGAATACAAATTTTATCACTCTTATTCTTAGAGATGGCAATGGGAAATCATCCCTAAACCTCCAATGGATAACAAAATGCTTCAACATTTTGAAAATTAACATTTATCCCCATTCAACACATCCATAAATATTGTAAACATTTCTCCAACTATCACATATAATGGGACTATGGACCTTACTATATTTAAAGTATTTTGGTAATCTCTATAAGGAGTGAGTTGAAACTAACACCTTTGATACCACCAAGATCTTAACCAAAACCTTTGTTGGTGATGCACTTGAATGGTAAAACTAAATTCCTAGACATTCCATCTCACAACTAGAGGATATAGTCAATGCTCTAGTAAAGGAAATCTAATGTGACAACCTTCTTAAAAATTATCTTAGCCTTTTCATCAATGACAAGAAACTTCTTAATGAATCTTATCATACTTTCATCAAAGTATGGAAGTATATCTCTCATAAATTGGACCATAACATGAGTGATGATACTATTTTAAAACTCTTTGTCATTATTCTTAAACCTCCCCTTCAATACACAGTTCACATCTTCTCACATAAAACTTTAGAAGAATCCTTAGACCAAGAAAAAGGTCAAGAATTTCTTATGACTCAATTTTAAACACATCAAACAACAAATAAATAACCTTTTAAATCATCTTCACATAACAATGATTCATCCAAGCCTACCCAACCTCAAAATGAAACATCCAATTCAACTAATTTTAACCCAAGCAACCCATCCTTGAGTCTAGAACAAATTAAGAAGAAACTGCCACCTATCAAACCCATGATCTTTGATCCTTAAAAACCTCCTCCAAAATGGTCCAATCCTGATAAATGTTTTTGGTGGCATGCTACTATAGGTCATTCTCATGAGCCGTATCATGATCTTCACCAATTTATTCTCTCTTCCTTTCTTGGTATACATTTAAATCTTAATATTCTCAAAAAAAAGTTATCAAGACTATCTTCAAGTCTCTTAAACTCACTCTTAATAACCACAATCAGATCAACATCAAATACCTAATGAACACACCTTATCCAGTAATTTTGTTCAAACCACAGTTGATCTTTCTTCCTATACCAATAAGGAAGGATAGCTAGCATGAACAACTTTAAAATTATCATTACATATGTTGAACCTCAACCTCTTAGGTCACATTAACCAAATGAGTGTTATGTCACAAGTCAGATAGAAAGGTACCACTATTCATGGTAGCCTTGAGTAGGATGATTATAAATGAGAGAGTATTATATGATCTAAGTTTTGTCATCTAGATCTAGTTTATACACATTATGTATGAAGTGTTGGTCAAAGGGTAGAAGTTTATAAGATTGATCATATTACTGATGTCATGTATATATGAGAGATTTCCCATGTATCAAATAATTATGTTTCCCCATGCAGTAGATAATAAGTCACCTTAAGTGTAGATATGGAGAGAGGACTAGGTATCATAGATCATGTCTCACATGTTAGTGCTATATATGGTGAGATGTACAAATATAGTATGGTATCTATATGAGCATATAATGACTACATGGCCTATTTGGGACACATTTTCACCAATTATAATGATTAGAGAGTTGGTAGGACAATATGTCTGGTGGATAGAGCCACATTCAATGGCATGAGTACCAAGACAAATGGGCTTGCCTCATCCAATGGTATCAATATTGATGCCTGAGTTTTCGTCTTGACATGTGAGGGAGCTATGAGGGAAGAGAGGACTAGGTCCACCAGTAGTGAGGCCAATGCTCAGACCAAGTCATGAGTGACCATGGATTGGTTGAGCATGATAAGGAGTAGAGTGAGAGGAGATGGGTGTAGAGGTAGTAGCATTAAAGATACCACCACCAACTCTATAGTGATATGACAAGTGACCATTTAGGACATGGTATTTATGGAAGCAAGAGGATCAATAGAGAGTCAATATTATCACCATCCTAGATGACCCAACATATAGGCGATGGGAGAGCTAGATGATAGAGAGACTGCTTAGGTGCAGGTTGAGGTAGACATAAGCCATGACAACTAGATTTGTACTGAGGAGGAGACCTATAGAGGAGGTGCTACGAGGTCACATGGATGGGAAAATTGTGCTAAGAGATTGTATGAATGGTGAGACCATAATGTTTGATACATAAATAGGTAATAAAATATGGTTTAATTATTACTTATGTTTTTACTTTAAAATAAAAACTAGAAATAGATAGATTAATATTTTGAGATATATCAGTGATCTAGTATATATCTTGGTGTGGTTTCATAGGTGTAGTAGAGGATGAGGAGGAGAGATGGGGGTCTCTTATTAGGTGATCAATCCATGATGTCCTAGATGAAGAACTGATGTTTTATAACCCTACTGCATTAGAACACCCTACAGTACCATCTACCCCAATTCAATCAAGTTCATTTAGATTAGTTAGAGAGGCAATGAGGTAACTACCAACATAGAGAGGGAGTATGTATCCACCAACATAGATGGGTATATGAGATATATAGGCATGGAAATCCCTGATAGAGGAGAGAGTTGTGCATCTATCTATAGTGATGTAGATGACACATGCACATACAATGACCCTAACCTAGTTAGCACAAGCATAGGCATAGGTGTCTCATCTACAAAAATAGGTAGATGGACTGTGATCTTGGATAGCCTCTTTATAGAATTTTTTTTGAAGGAATTAGACTAAGTCCTCAATAGGTATCATGGTGAGGCCATAAGATAGGATGGATCCCAACCATAGAATTGGAGCATTGTATATGGTTATAGTTATTGTATCAAAACTCATGATATATATATATATATATATATATATATATATATATATATATATATATATATATATATACATACATATACATACTTTTATGGTTTTGTTAATTTATATGATTTATTATATAAAATAGGTATTTATTTATTCTTCATGAGGAGAAATTATACATATATACATATATATATATATATATATACATATATATATACATACATATATATACATATATATATATATACATATATATATACATATACATATATATATATATATATACATATATATATACATATACTTATATATATATATATATATATATATATATATATATATATATACACACACACACACATACATATACATACTTTTATGGTTTTGTTAATTTATATGATTTATTATATAAAATAGGTATTTATTTATTCTTCATGAGGAGAAATTATATATATATATATGATAGATTTTTTTTGTTATGATAAATTATTTTTATAGGTGTAATTTTTTATGTAAATTATTTACTTTTATGAATGAATGTTTTAATAATATAAATAAAATTATTATTTTTTTATTCACAATGAATAATAAAATTATGATATATTTTTTTTTGTTCTAAATTTGTTTTGGTATATATATGATATTTTATGAATGAATGAATATTTAAAAATGATATGATGTTGATTATGTATGTTTTTCAACATGGTGGTGGATATGGATGTTTTGGATGTATTTATTTCTACCACATGCATTTAGCTATGTATTTTGTATGTTATAGGAAATATATGAGATGTGGTTTTTTTTATAGCATTATTTAGGACACATGTATGGTTAAAAATAAATAGGCAAAAAGGACTTGGTGAAACATAATAATCAAAAATGTACTACACACTATTTCAAGTTGAGAAATGTGTAATAACAATAAATGACTAAGTATAAAGAACCAAGACATGGTAAAACAAGATGATAAAAAGGAATTTGTTTTTAAACTAAGCAAAAGATTTGAACCAAATTAAAATAAGTAAAATAACACTAAATCACATTGGGAAGTATGAAAATAATGTAATAAAATGGAATGTATGGTAAAAGGGAATAAATGGTATAAAAAAATTAATTAAGTTAATTAATCATACTAAATTACACTACGAAGTATAAAAGAAAAACAAAATTAGAAAAAATAGGTCTTAAATTTATCAACTAATTCAAACTATGAAGTATGAAAAAATCAATAAATGGTCGGATTCTTACATGCACTCAGAAAATAAAAAGATCAAAGTGAAAGAGAAATGAAGTGAGAATAAAACATCATAAATCAAGATGGGAAGTATGTCAATGATTTGTAAATTCATAATCAATCAAATCTTATCTCATATTTGACACATGTAATTTTGATGGTGAATAGGGTTATTGGAGAATTTTATGAGGAATGTTGGGTCCTATCCATAGTCTTACAAAGTAACTCATAAAGAGAACACCACTGGGTTAGAATAAATAGGAAAAATCATGAAATCAAGGATGTGGGTAATATGAAGGAAAATATGGTAATTGTTTAGGAATGTTGTGTTCTATCCACTATCTTATGAAGTAACTCACAAATGAAATCCCAAGGGGAGTGATTAGTAAACAAAATAATATTTCTCAAGACTAAATATGAAAGATAGAGGGAATGAAAAATGGAGTGTAAAAATCATAACATAGGCATTTTATGATAAGACGTTAGGAGACATGAGACATACTAAGGACATGAGAAGACAGTAAGTGACTAGTGATCATCAATGTACAAAGCAAACCTATTCGCTATAGACACAAAGATTTATAAAAAAATAAGTGTGCTAATAAAATCAAATCATGAAGGAATATTGGTAAAGTAAAAATTAAAATTGACCTACCTTCCCATGATGTGTTCCTCATTCCTCCAGACCCCTTATAGAGTCATTAATCTACTATGAAGATTGGGTACTTGCATGATAAAGTAGGTGGCACTAAAAGTTTTTCTTATTCTCCTCTTCTAATCTACTAGCCTACCACACCACAAAGGACCTCAACTCTATTGTGAGACCAACTATGGATTTTGAGCTTAGACTATGTGCTTTGAATCATGTCTTTTAGTGTGATTTGACTTTTAAGATTTGTGAATATTTTTACCTTTTGATATCATTTCTTTTTGTAAAATGATTTGGATTTTAAATGTTTTTAAGGATTTTTAATATTCCTTCTCCATATGGATTTTTAATGACCATTCATGAGAGATAAAGTGATACACATGAATGAGACTTAGGCTAAGGCTAAAGGAAGTTAAATAACTAAAGACAAAGACTGATTAAGACACTTGGGATTAACAATCAACTAGCATGTGATCTCAAGTCTCAATTGTGTATACGTTTAGTTTGAGAAAGGGGATAATGGAAAAAGTAAATACAAAATAGATTGGTAAAGGAGATAATAAAGAGATTCATTTTTTTTCAACTAATCACATGGTAATAATAATGGCTAAAGGGAACTAGGTTTGTATAATTAGGTCACCATGACAATTAGCTATGAAAAATGGAGATAAGAAATCAAACAATCATAATGATATAAGAAGATACTTTTTTAATAAAGAAAATTCAAGAAGTAAAGAGAAACCAATGATAAATAAAAAAATTCATAATAAAATATAAATGATAATATAAGCAAGATATAATACATAAGGTAAAATCATCATGTAAGATAAATAAGAATTTGGTACAGTGCCAAATGATATAAAATATAGATAAATATAAAATTTGGAGCAAACATCCAATCCAAATACAAATTTAAAATCAACATGAATATTCTCATAAATATTAATAAATCTATCCATACACATTATCCATGACATCAGATAGATCTTTATGAAGATGGATATGAACTATTTTTAATGTCTCATCAATCTTCAATGAAAACTAGGAAAATACTTATCTTCTAATCTCCACCATATAAAAAGTAAGAATACTTGATGGATCACTCTAAGGAATGAAATTAGGTAATTGATGCTTAGGAGAATACATGGGAGTAGGCTATATGGGAGATGTAGGAATCATTAGTGGGGAAGGATCTAAAGGTGAGGGAAGATCTATGGGTGAAGGAATCATAGTTGGAGGCACATAAGGTGATGAAGGGACCATATGAGGGGATGGAACCATTGGAGGTAGGACCATGGGAGAAGAATGAGGATCCTTATTATAAGAATTACCTATGGGAGGAATATAATAAGGTCTAATAATATATATGAGGTAATCCTTAAGGTGATATTGAAGGATGTGGCAATGATTGGTATGATGAGTGCCACACTAGTGCCACATGCAATACACCTCTCCATATTTATGCATGTATTTAGAAATTACCTCCATGAGAGGATTTGTCTGAGGATGGAGAAGAAGGACATAGAGTGTCAATATATTATTACAACTTACAATACTATGTGGATGAATGATTATCTATTCCATATAAGTAACATATATGCTTGTGAGTGGTTTTAGTAGAATCACTCACAAAAAGAGGTGTTACAAGAGTGGATGAAGATGGAGAGGACTCATAATCCCATTTGGTAATAAATTAAGCCATCTTAGGCAAATGAAGCAAACCATCACTAAGGGATGGTGGTGTTGGAGAAGGAACAAAATTAGGCTTAATGGAAAGAGTAATGGGATGAGAAGTAGGGATAGAATCAATGATAGTAGGAGAAAAACTAGTTTAATTATAGCTAGAGAAAGAAGAGACTATAATAAGGGATCTTCTAAGGGATTATTAGGATATACAAAAGGTCTAATAAGGATTTCAATAATCTCATGAGTAAACCAACTATGATGGTTAGGGTACCTATCAAATTAGTAAGGCCTAGTCATAGTATGATCCATTAGCATACTCCTATGTGGCTCCTCAAAAATTGGAGGCAATGGTGCCATATTTACCCTATGATAAAGAGGAAAAATAGTAAAATTAGGAATTATAAATTAAGGAAGATGGGAAGATTTATGAAAAGACTCAAGTAAATATGAATGATAACAAATGATCTTGACATCATAAGCCTATACAAGACTACGTAAGAATGGACCATCTAAGGAATAACCGTCATCATGATCTAGGGTGTTAAGATCAATGATGTAAGTAGGGATGACTTTATCATCTAAGGAAGTGTGGTGAATAGACCATCAAGTCTTGTTCAAGACTATAGGAAGTCCTAAAAATCCATACGAATGTTTTTAGAAATAGGTGCATAATGGTTAAGGAAGTCCTTAAAAGGGGGAGCCAAAGTGCATTGCAATTTGTGTTGATAAGAAGAAGGTTTAGAAAAAGGTTGAAAATCATGTTGTGATGATGAAGTAGTTGGTTTAGTTTGATTTACAGAATTGATGGAAGAATAATTAGTAGAATCTAGATTACATTAGTGGTGGAAGATGATAGAAGAGTGGTAGAAAAGAATGGGAGGTGTTATCCAAGGGAGAAATAGAAATTGGATCATCAAAATCTATAAGGTCATCTTGCCCCAACTCATTTAAATGAGCTGGAGAAGAATCTTGGATAAAATGATATGTTTGGGATGAATGAATCTAGATAGGTTACAAATCAATGTAAGCCACCACCCCTTGCATATTAGTCATGCTAACCACATTCTCTTCAGGATTTGGATCAATAAGACTTCATACATTATTGATGTAAATCATGTGCTTATCTTGGTTGTCTTAAATATTTTGATTATTAGGAAGAGGGTATTTATAAATATCTAGATGATCATTAGCTTGATTTAAGGATTGAGTTTTATAATGTGTTCTATATTCCTTAAAAGTAATTTCATAGGATTGTTGACACTTTCAAATGATGGAATCATGATCAAAATTAGGACCAAGAAGAAATACCATATCTAAATTATTAATTTGTCTATAGGTCTCATGAGAATGACGCCAACTAGCATTAAACTAATAAAACTTGTTAGGATTATACCAGTATTTTATAAGATGGGTTGGGTCAAGTTCTCTTGGTAGAAGCCTAGGCAAATGTTTAATAAATTTAGCTAAGGATATAATTTTATGAATGCTAATATTATTTGGTGAAGATAAATGAAGATTGGTATATTTTTGAGAAGGGGGATTTGGTTCTGAAGATGGGGTAGGAATGAAAACTTGAACATTTTGAATGGTGTCATAAGAATCTGTGACACCATCATTGGTAAAATTATAGATTTTGTTCTTAAGTAAGAGATGAGGACCAACAAAAGGTTGGGGTGGCTCAAATTGACACATAAGAAAATATTAATTTTTAGCTTGGTTAATAACCTCCTTCAAGATACATGGAGAGAGAGTGAAGACTCGATATTGTAATTTAGGGAAGAGAGCATTGGTAAAGAGATGAAAAATATTTTCATAGACCATGTTATGTTCACCTTTTTTTGATGAAGTATTCCATATTTTAACAAAAGATTGAGCATTTTCATTTTCAAGTTATTTATAATTTATGAAGTGGGCCAAAAAATTTTTTAGGGAGATCACTAGTTTGGAATTATTGCATTAAATCATTCACTAAATCCTCTAAACAGTAATGGAATGAGTTTGAAATTGATTGTACCAATTCAAGGAATCACCTATGAGGGTTTTGGCTAAGATCTTAGTAGTGGAAAAGGTGTTTAATTTGACCCAATCCTTATAAAATTTTCCAAATTCTTTAAGATGAAGGTTAGGATTGGTTGATCCATTATACTAAATTATAAGAGTGATACCTCTTATATCAATGTTAACAATTTGTGTAGTGAGAGGTCCATTTTGAAGATACTTAGTGGGTTTATTACTAAGATGAGGTTGAGGGATGAGATTTCCTTGGGAATCTTGAAGAGGATTTGGGGTAACATTTTGGTTATGTGTTCCCCAAACCATTGGTTGAGGGTACGATTAAAGATGGAGAAGGTGGTTTTGCATTCTCATCATTTGATTTGTGTTATGAGCTTGACAGGTATTTATTTGATTGAGAGTTTTTAACAAGAGTTTATGTGTTTGATTAATATTATTATAAGTATCAGAGGTGGTATTAGTGGCTTGGGTACCACTGTTGGTGTTGATAGGAGCTTAGGAGGAATTATGAGAATATGAATCACTAATGGTAAAATTTTCTTGTGTGTAAAAATATGGATTAGTAAAGGGTCGAGAAGAGGAGTCACTAGAATCATGATTACCTTGGGTAGTAAAGAAATCACTAGTGAAATGATTAAGGATAGTGTATCTTATAAGAAACCCACAAGATGTATAACCTACCATGTTAGTAGATATACTAGGAATAGAGGTAGAAGAGGTTAGATAAGAAAAGGTCATGGTATGACAAGGGGCCATAATCAAAGGAAGAGGTTAAAAATCAAAGAAAGTGGTACCCTCAAATATAGTTGAGAATGTAGGAGTAGGTGAATGATGATCTTCAGATTGACCACTAATCATAAGATTATATATGGTAGAGGGATCTTTTCCTTGATGTTTAAAAAATTTAGAGATAATGAAGATTATTTTGGGGGTGTACTCTAATTTGGGTTGGTTTTATAATGAGAAGAGAATATTAAACTTCATATAGGTATTAGGAGGGGTCCCATAATTCATTGTGTGAGTGGAAATGTGAACATTACTAGCATCCAAGAGAGGAGCCCTACTTTGTCTATGGGAAACCATATTAGGATTAGTAAAATTCATCATGTCTATTGAATAAAACTTAGTGTTGTCCTCAAATATAAAGTTCATGATGAATGGAAATGAAGAGAGATGAGAAATAAAGGAAATAGGAATGACAAAAATAGTATAGGGTTGACTGGGTCAACCTATCATAGGAAATAGGGCCTATAAACTATATAGAGCTAATTGGGTTGATCTAGTATGGTAGATAGAGACTAAAAAATATTAAAGAGGGTTTATAAATAGTATAGGGTTTACTGGGTCAATATAGTACAGTGAACAGAGGCTAAAAAAATGTATAGGGTTGACTGGGTCAATCTAGTATAGTGAACAAAGGCTAAAAAAATGTATAGGGTTGACTAGGTTGACCCGCTATAGTAGATAGGGAAAATTAGGAAACCTATAATATATTGTGAACTAAAAATAGATAAATTTTGCAAGTAATATAAAAAGTAAGAACTGAATGGAAATAAACAACCAATTGGATCAATGTTGGCTAATCTAATTGAGGCACACAACACAAAACCCTACACTAATGTTGGCTAATGTAATTTTTTGCAATACAAAATAAAATTGAGAAAAGAGAAAGTAATCAACTTGGAAAGTAAAGAGATAACTAAATGGTCAACTTTAATGTTTATTATATTATTAAGATATGATTTTTAATGTGATGGTAAGTTTGATATAAGCAAGGAACTAAAAATCAATCTAAATATAGTTTCAAGTAGTTTGGGATGAAAGGGATCTATAGTGATAATGATACAAGCTTGGTATTGGGGCCTACCCCCTCACTTCACATACCAAAATAATAAGTATGATGGGTTCTTAGCTATAATATACCATTAATCATGCTTTATAATTGACTAAAAATCAAGTCACCTTACCCCTTGGTGATTAAATATAGGTAGGGTGGCCTTGGGTAGTCAAATGTTAAAATTCTTGTTTAGATTTTTTGATTTGGTCATTTGTGCATAAAATATAAATAGTGAAACTAAACAGTTAATTGAAAACTCCTAATTAGAATATATGATCTACTCTAAGCATGAAAGAAATAAGAAATGAAAGTGTGAGCTAATTAAAATCATATAAGGTTAATTACAACTTTGAAACAAGGTACAATGTTGATATAGTCAGTAGTGTATGCATAAAATATAGAACAGGGTTGATAGGGTCAATGCTATAATGCAAAAACAAGGTCTAAAAATTGACCAAGGTTGACATAGTCGACCTAGTTATCTAGATAACACATAGAACATAGAATTGGGTCAACAAGGTCAATCCAATTGACTATGTAGGGGTAGTTTTAAATAATGCAAAATATAAAAAGAAAGAATAGAAAGAAAGAGATAGAGAGATATAAAGGAACCTTGATGGATTAGTGATGTAGATAATGAAGATTGATGTTCAATAACCTTGATATATTCTTTAAAATTCTACTAATTAGGTATATTGGGTTGATCAAGCTTTGTAAAAACCTATTTTTGAGTGCCTAAGATGTACAAGGCCAACTGGGTCAACCTAGTATGATAAATGTGATGTCTAAAATAGTATAGGGTTGACTGGGTCAACCTAGTAGTCTAGATTAGATGTCTAAAAATATAGAAATATGTACTAGGTTGACTACAATAATATCATATGAAAGCTTCAGAGAGAGAGAGAGAGAGGTTGTAAAGAGGTCGAAAGATATAAGATGAGATGAGGTGAGAGATTAGAAGTTTTGATCATTAGGTTAATCTCATCGAGCTCATCATCATCAAAATCTAAGAGGTTAGGATGGATGTTCTGTCATGTCCCCTTTTTCATGGACATTGACAGTCTTGATGATTAGCCTATTATACGACCTTCGTAGGCTAATAGGATGGATAGAGGGTCATAATGGGGCTTGGATTGACTTTGATTCACAGAATTTCTACATTTGGTTTTCATTCAGGGTATTTCAGATGCATTGGGCCTAAGCTCCTACTTTTTAGGGATATTTGATATGCAGTGGAGCACCTTTATTTTGGTATGGTCATGTGCGGAATCACTCCCTGATTCACCTGCTTCGATCGGTTCGAGGATCCGACGTATATTGAGGGAGATATTAATATTTGATTGATTTAATCAAATATTAATTATTTGGTCTCATTAATAATTAATTATTAATTATTAATTATTTGCTCTAATTTTAAATTAGAAACCCTAATGCTAATTTAAGAAAACCCTAATTAGGGCAAGCATATATTTTGAGGGTATAAGGGTTTCACATGGAGGCCATTATGGATTATGCATAGATTATTGATTATTGAAAATTGAAGAAATTCTTCAGTGAAGACTGAGCCAAGGGTTCCAGGATTCCATTGTAGTGGAGAACGTTCCCTCTTCATTGTGTGTGATTTAGAGGCTGTGAGATATCAGCTGATTTATTACCAAATTGAGAGATAGCTTCATCCAGAAGTTATCACAGAATTCCAGGTTTGAGAGATAACTTCACACAGAAGTTTATCACAGAGCTTTCCAGGTATTTCTTGATTTAGTTCATGTTTTTTGTTTCAATAAATTATACAGAGAGAGATCTGCTGTATTAGATACAATAGATTTCCAGATCAGGGATCAACAGACAGGTTGTGCTGAGTTGGCGGCCGTACTAAGTCCGTACAGGTCCGTACAGATCCGATCAGGCACCGACATCGGCAGAGAGAGGGCTTATAGCGACCGACATCGGTCGACTGAGGACCGACGTCGGCAGAAATCCGACCGGCAGAGACCGACGTCGGTGAGATATCGACCGACGACGGCGTCTGTGTGTCGACACAAAAAGGCCGAGACCCTTCCAGATTCAGATTTCACTCCCAGATTTGCAAAACACAGGGTTTTAAGACCAGACTGTAATATTCTTTAATTTGTATGCCAGAGACTCAATTGTGTAATCATCCAGAAGAACAAGTAATGAGATCTTGATTTGTTATTAAGAGATTATACTGTGATTTGTTTATGCTTATTTGAATATATTCTGCAAGTTTATATTGTGATCAGAGTTTTATGAGTTTATATATTCTCTGTTTGAAGGGGATATCACAGTGGTATCAGAGCTGTTATTGCTATATATCAGAGTTTTGTGCAGATAAGAGAGCCCCTAAGTAGGGGACATCACAGTGGTATCAGAGCCAAATTCCTGCCATCCTGTTGGGCACATCAGAGCTAATGTCTTGCCATCCTGTTGGGTAGTTTGGGTAGATTGAATCAGCAAAGTATCATGATGCCTTCATATACTCAGAAACAGTGGGACAATGATATGAAGAAGCTGGAACACAGTTTGAAGCAGTTGGAAGCAACTCAGAGGAGGATGAATGAAATTCTTTCATATCCTACATCCAAAAACAAACCCGCATGGTATAGGACAGCGAATGATGAGTGGGACTTATTACCTCCTCATGTTCAAGAGAGGACAACCTTTGATCGTTTTGTCAAGCTGAAGAGAGAGCACTACAGATCACTTAGACGAGAGAGCAGCATGTCCCATAATTATTATGATTATGAGATAGGATATAGTGAAGATGATGATGAGTTAGTTGCTTGCACTTAGAGTGTACAGGTGGGCTCAGATGTTAGTGCACTGAGGGTTGATGATCTCTCAGTTATGACAGAGATTGTAGAAGAGTCCCAGGATCCTATTATTGTAGATGACACTCAGGAGAATGCAGTGGACAGTTTTGAGGACTTAGTTTCACCGGTTGTTTCTCTCTATATGGAAGAGTTAGACAGTGATGCTATAGTTGTTGATAGTCCGTCTGTTGATATGAGCTTTGGCGTTGATTTACAGAGTGTGGATGATCATTTGTATATTGAGGTGGTTGGTGATGAGTACCTTCCTGTAGTTGTTGCTGATGAGCATGTTGTTGACGCTGATACACATATTCAGGATTTGGGAGTACTTGATTCTGATGAGCTTGAGATACCAGTGGAGTCGAGTCTCCAGATTGATTATTCTCACATAGATGACAGTGTGGTACAATTGGTTGTGCCACCTTTACAGAGAGATCAGTTGGAGTGTGTGGGGGAGTATGTTGACGCTTCCACATATAATTTTTACTGCACTGAACCATTCATGGAGTATTTGTTGGATAGTGCAGGTGTTCGTCTGGACTCACATAAGATGACAGAAGGTGTTCTTGTCCGAGGTTCTAGTGCTATTAGCAGATTGGGTGAGGAGATTTTATGAACCCTGTCTACTATATTACCTTACAGGGATGTTGAGGTGATGTTTGTTGAGCCGAGATTGGAGCCATCCATTGAGTCCCAGTTTGGCAATAGTGAGCCAGTAGCATAGTTTGGGGATTCTTACCAGCATCATACGGTGAGGTATGCTCCTTATTTTTCTTTGCATCTAGAGGATAGTTTTGATGTCAGTGACTCAGGGACCAATGATTGTCATATCCACGGTCCAGTTGGGTGTGAGTATCAGTTAGATAGGGACTTGAATTTTGACAAGGTTGATATTTTAGTTGGCTTGAGTTCCATAGACTGGTTTCTTCTTCCAGCATCTACAGTTGGTCTTCAGATAGTTGCTTGGGTGTCGAGTGTAGTTTTTCAGTTGCTGATTTTGATACTGTTGATGCTGTTGCTGTTGATGATTTATTCACATGGGTTGATTGGTGATATGATGGATATTACACAACTTTTTCCTTGGGATCCAGGGGGATCGAATAGTTCATTGTTCCGAGATTGCTTGGGGACAAGCAATTTCCGGAGGGGCGGATTGTCATGTCCCCTTTTTCATGGACATTGACAGTCTTGATGATTAGCCTATTATACGACCTTCGTAGGCTAATAGGATGGATAGAGGGTCATAATGGGGCTTGGATTGACTTTGATTCACAGAATTTCTACATTTGGTTTTCATTCAGGGTATTTCAGATGCATTGGGCCTGAGCTCCTACTTTTTAGGGATATTTGATATGCAGTGGAGCACCTTTATTTTGGTATGGTCATGTGCGGAATCACTCCCTGATTCACCTGCTTCGATCGGTTCGAGGATCTGACGTATATTGAGGGAGATATTAATATTTGATTGATTTAATCAAATATTAATTATTTGGTCTCATTAATAATTAATTATTAATTATTAATTATTTGCTCTAATTTTAAATTAGAAACCCTAATGCTAATTTAAGAAAACCCTAATTAGGGCAAGCATATATTTTGAGGGTATAAGGGTTTCACATGGAGGCCATTATGGATTATGCATAGATTATTGATTATTGAAAATTGAAGAAATTCTTCAGTGAAGACTGAGCCAAGGGTTCCAGGATTCCATTGCAGTGGAGAACGTTCCCTCTTCATTGTGTGTGATTTAGAGGCTGTGAGATATCAGCTGATTTATTACCAAATTGAGAGATAGCTTCATCCAGAAGTTATCACAGAATTCCAGGTTTGAGAGATAACTTCACACAGAAGTTTATCACAGAGCTTTCCAGGTATTTCTTGATTTAGTTCATGTTTTTTGTTTCAATAAATTATACAGAGAGAGATCTGCTGTATTAGATACAATAGATTTCCAGATCAGGGATCAACAGACAGGTTATGCTGAGTTGGCGGCCGTACTAAGTCCGTACAGGTCTGTACAGATCCGATCAGGCACCGACATCGGCAGAGAGAGGGCTTATAGCGACCGACATCGGTCGACTGAGGACCGACGTCGGCAAAAATCCGACCGGCAGAGACCGACGTCGGTGAGATATCGACTGACGACAGTGTCTGTGTGTCGACACAGAAAGGCTGAGACCCTTCCAGATTCAGATTTCACTCCCAGATTTGCAAAACACAGGGTTTTAAGACCAGACTGTAATATTCTTTAATTTGTATGCCAGAGACTCAATTGTGTAATCATCCAGAAGAACAAGTAATGAGATCTTGATTTGTTATTAAGAGATTATACTGTGATTTGTTTATGCTTATTTGAATATATTCTGCAAGTTTATATTGTGATCAGAGTTTTATGAGTTTATATATTCTCCGTTTGAAGGGGATATCACAGTGGTATTAGAGCTATTATTGCTATATATCAGAGTTTTGTGCAGATAAGAGAGCCCCTAAGTAGGGGACATCACAGAGATACAGATCTGAGAGATAGAGAGAGAGAGAGAGTGAGATTGTAAAGAGGTCGAAATATATAAGATGAGATGAGGTGAGAGATTAGAAGTTTTGATCATTAGGTTAATCTCATCGAGCTCATCATCATCAGAATCTAAGAGGTTAGGATGGATGTTCTCAATGAGTTATAGATGTTTATTATAATCTCAAGTTGAATTAATGGGAATGTTGAGATGTTGAGACTCATAGAATAGAATTCTAGGAAAAGGCTCAAGAGTAGGAAACTTAAACACACCATGATCTTAAAAATTGTTCAAAATTCGAAGGGTTAATGTCACCCCGAATCTCAAAAATGGCTCCATTATGAGGGAATTTAAAGCACTGGTAGGTAGAAGAAGTAATTGCTCTCATATGGTGAGTCCACACCTACCAAGCAATATTTTATAAGAAATAGGAAAGTTAAATATTATCACCTTCACCCTAGTATCCAATTACTTAGATTATTGTATTTAGGCACATCACAAACATTTACTAATCCATCAATATCACTAGAAATATGAATAACTAGTGTAAAACCCCAACAAACAACATTTTCCTTGAAATACATGTTTGTATAATGTGCCTCAAGAGATGTGTGAATCTTAATAGGTACTCTTCTAACCACCATCAATATTAAAATTTGAAACTATAAATGTTCCTCTCACTTTGGTAAAGTGAACCATCAAACTTAGAATTTAATAAATTGATTTTCAATGTACTTAATTCCTTCAAAAAAGTTATTTAAATTATTCTCCAAATTTTCAAATAATTATATACATTGGCTTTGGTTAGTGATGATTACTGTATTAAAGTTCCTAAAGTGTTAGTTTATATTTGGAAATTTGCTCTTGTATTATCTATGATATAATCATAGTTATATTATTTTTGGATTAAACACACTTTATGTGGACAACATTATACTTAACTTATTTTTAATAATTATTCTATAAGTTAATATTAATTTCATAATTTTTTTAGTGTTTATCCTTAAAATGAGTTTTTTATTTGTTAATATAATATTATATATATATATATATATATATGTATATATGTATGTATGTATGTATGTATGTATGTATGTATGTATGTATGTATGTATGTATGTATGTATGTATGTATGTATGTATTCCCATTTTTAAACCTCCTTTACTTATCTAGATATTAAAAACCGGAGGCTATGGGTGAATTTTAATTATCCATTTGTTTTGTTATAAAATTTGTTATAGTTTATTCTTAATTTAAATAAATCCATTCACCCTCATGCATTTTCAATATTTATTAAAATGTTCTAGTCATTATACTTTATACATATATGTGTTTCGTTTCTTTATATGTTTCACAAGTATGCATACTCATTCATAGGTGAAAGTCAAAAGGTTTTAGCTTCAAAAATCATATAACATGTATGATATTCACACATCATAGACAAATCCAAATTTATAATATGCTATCAAAGATTTCCTAATCTTCACTTTGAGCATAACCGATTTCCAACTCTGTAAATGTCCTCTTCAATTTCAAAGGTTTTATTTCAAAGTTGCATCAGAGGGAAATTTCTTATTTTACAACTTTAGGATCTCCCTAGAGATTTTTCATAAACTACATTGCATTTTGGATGTTATATAAAATAAAATAAAATTTGACTTTAATTTTATGAAAAAGGAGCTACTATGCTCAATTATTGGGGTTCATTCTTTTTTTAATATAATTTTTTTTGAAAGCGTCACCATTTTTTGTAGTTTATTCTATTTTTTAAAACAAATGGTGAGGAAAATTATTTAAAGTGGTCAATATTTCCTTTTCTAAATTTTTTTTTCATATTTATTTATAAATTATATTCGAGGCTATGTAATGTAGTTATAAAAGCAAATGTGAATATTTCATAGAACTTACATCTTTCTAGTCATCAATTATAAGAATAAACATGAAATATTTCATGGAACCTATGTCTTTCCAATAAAAACCTAAAGTAACATTTGGTCCTCCTGTATATTGAATTTTGTTTTTGTACTACTTCTAAGTCACTACTAGTTTCAATTTAGTCTAAGATCATTAGTTGAAAAAATTTCACCACACAATGTTTGGTTCAAGTTTCATGGGTTTTAGTGGTATACTTTTATTTTTAACCTTAAACTTTTGTAAACTTAGTTTTCACTAATTTTGGATGGCACATAGATAGTTCCATGAATTTCACTAAAATTCTTATATGCCAAAATGGATAGTTCTTTGAAAATGTGCACTTGATACTTTTGGATTCACTCAAGATTTCTTTTCAAAGTAATGGCCACTAAATACCTTTGAAAAAAATAGAGTTACATTTGAAAATAACATCCAGTAACTATTTCAACAACACAAAGTTTTATTTGAAGCTAGTCAGTGTTAACTCTCTCTAAATAATCCATTTTTTTATATCTAATGGTTGTCTTATTTTTTTTATAAATCATATTCTTTAATCTAATGGTCATTAACCATTTTTATAAACCATATTTTTGAAGCTAAAATACACAAACCTTTATCAACAATCCTTTTTTTGAATATAATGTTGGATATCTCTATTTTAGAAATAAAATATTATTTTAAGATGACACCCACCAACTATAATTTAAGGACATTGTTTTGTAACTTTGTACCCACTCATTCTATGTGATATCCAAGCCTAAAAAATAAATTTTTAATTTCTTAGGTCCTTGGTGTAGATGAAATTTTGATCAAAATGGATTTGATTGTGTAATTACATCAAAACACCCAAAATGTCAATCCACCAATTGAGATCTAGAGCCATTAGGAAAAAAATGCAAACACAAATGAATATTCATAGCAACACTTAAATCCTTATGATAATTTCTCTAAACCAAGATTAAACAATATAATACTGAAGGATTAAGGATGAATATTGCTCACAAGTAAACTCAAAATTTTTGGATGATTTTGGCTTCAAGACTTGATCAATGAATTGGATGATAGCATGGAGTTGTTTATTTGTGGTTTATTTCCTCATTGGCATAGATATTTCATGGATTCAATAGTTAATTTATTCATGAAAGAGTAGCTTGTTTAATTATATTGAGGGAGGGAAGATCAATGGCCACCATTCAAAGTTGGTTACCACAAGATCAAGGGTGGAGGCTTATCCAAATAATTAAACATTCCTTGGAAGCATATATAATAGAGGATTATAAAGATAAAGGGGCTAAGTTAGAGATGATTCTAGAATTGGATAATTCTAGAATCCATTTAAGGGATAAATAATATTAGTAGGGGATTAGGATAGGTGATTAAAGACTAGGGATGTAGTTAATCCTAGGAATAAGCTAAGGTAGGTGGATCATGGGGATTTTAAATTCCCAAATAATGGATAAGTAGGATTAGGATAAGATTAAGAGGTGATTATAAGTATTAATAGATTTTTTTGGTGGGTTTAAGGTTAGTGTGATAAATAAGAATGAAGGGGATATTAAATAATTGACTAGAAGGAGTGATATTAGAATAGAATTAGAGGGGATAAATGAGATAAGTAGTAGCATTTACTAATATTAATATTAGTGATGATAAAGGAAGTGAGAAAATTTAAGTGTATACATTTTTCTGTTCTTTTAAAGGGCATTATGATTGGATAAAATGGAGTGAGTAATGTTCTTTCAAATAAAAACCATTTAATGGATAAATGTTAGTAGATATGATTCAACCTCAAGGAGACATGAAGAGAATAATGATATTGATAAACACTCAAAATAGTAAATGAGGGGTGGGATGATCCGGGCAACAATTCAAATGACAATTCGGGTGATGGGTCCACCTCAATTGATGGTGAAACTTCTGGGAGCCATAATTTTTGCACTGTAGCTCCAATTGACTCGCCATTTGAACCATTGGAAAGCTAATAGTGAGGGTGAAATCATGAGATGGCATTGACATTTTATAAATGAAGTTTTACCCCATAAAACTCAATGGAAGTGTCCCAAATTTTAATTTTAGTAGTGCCGTCTAAAAATAGTAATTCCTCAAATTTTGTATTGTTTTAAATCATGGAAGTCAAACCAATTCATATCCCTCAATATTGGTGACCTTACACATCCTCCCCACACCTTAAAAACATGTATAAATGAAGATTTAACCTGAAATGGAAAGGAGACATCTCTTCTCAGAGATAAGCATATGTTTGGATTTGCAAATTTGATCAATAAAACATCTCTTCTCAAAGATAGCATTATTTGAATTGTTTTATTCTTGTTTCTTGAATTATCTTTCAACCAAAGCTTTTGAGTTTTGGATCATGGGATGTGATGAATAGACAAGGAGATGGGATGCTAGACGTGAGATAGATGATGAAGAAGATGAACTTGAACTGAGTAGTGAGCTACAAAGTGATGATGCCCCTAACATGTATAGGGAGTGGACACATGATTATGATAATATAAAAGTTCATAAGATTTTGATATATCCCAAGAAAGGATGCATTCTAAGGAGAGTTGTAGACCAATATGGTAAATGTCAGGAAATGTTAGCATATCCCGAGCAAGGACACATGTTGGGAGAACATTGAACAAAATATAAGATAATGATTTGATAAGATTAATGATGGACGTAACTCAAATCTAAAGTTAAGGGATATGATGAAGGGGATGAGAGAGAATAAAATTATATGATTGAGTGACCAAAATACAAAGGGGAAGAATTAATGTGATGCATCAAATCAATGAGATATAATGTGATGATATCCTAAGCAAGGACACATGTCAGTGAGCAAGAGATGATAATAAATTTAGAGTTCTAGTTATGCCCTGATCGAATGAGGGAACCATAAATTTAAAATGTTGAATTTACCAATTAGTGATAATGGAAGAAAATATGCTTGTTGTGATTTATCAGGCCCTATTGATAGGTGTGGGTGATTGATGAAAAATATTAATGAGAAGATTTTGGATATGGTGATTCATAAATAGATTTATTGACTAATGGTTAATGTAAGACTTAATAATCAGGAAGGAATGTGAAGAAGAAATAGGAGAGAGTGATCGAGATAACCTTAGACACTTTATGTGACTAAGCATTACCTACATAGTCTGAAAAGACCTCAAGCTAATATAATTTAGAATAGATGATAGGGTATGATTATGGTGGATGTTAGACATGTTAATTATTAAATAGATTTGAGTTGTGATAAATATTGGATTTGACATGTTAATGATAAAGGAATAGAGATATGATAAATGTTAATAATGATTGTTGTGATGATAAACATCATGATGAATTACTCAAAGGAATGGTTGGATATTAGATGATATGATAGATGAGTGACTTTAGGATATAGATGGGATGATAATATGATTAGGAGGAATGATTGGAATTCAATGATTGGTTGGAAGACAAAGGAATAGGATAAATGATTGGATATGGGATTTGAAATTATTAGATAGATTAGAATAAATTATCAAGCCATCATTTCTATAATAAGTCTCATCATAATCTAAGAAATATGATAAATATATCACTTGGTAATATCCCCCATGATATAATCAGGACTAAAGAGAAGTTGTGCCAAAGTTCATGGGTAAAGGGTGAACTTTTCATCATCGAGGAGAACTAAAAGCATTATTATAGATTTTTTTTGTGTCACCATAACATCCTCATTCATTTCCCAAGAAAAAAAAAGAGACACAATACAAGACTAAAAAATATATAAAAATAACTAATCAACAAGACACTCATATATATATATATGTGATAAATGATAAACAATTCAAACAACATGACACATCTAAGTAACACATATAGTATATACATAGAGATTCATTGTGATTAGATTATTATCTAATGGCCTAGATTAGAGATGTGAAGATGATTGATTAGGTGATGAGTTAGACTAATTTGGTCATGATAATGATGATGTGATTTTGGACTAAGGATAATAACTTGGATAAGGTATGTACTTGTAATAAACTAGTGACTTGGATGAGGATAAGGATTTGGATAAGGATATAGATTTGGACTAGAATTAGGATAAATTTGTTAAAGGCATATGACAAGATGACTAAGATGATAATGCATCTAATACATTAGATATGATGACTAGGATATTTAATACATAAGACAAGATGACACATGACAAGACAAATTAGTTTCTAGGATTTTATGGATTTTAAAATTATAATTTTTTGGAGGGTTTTGACATATTTTAATTTTTAAGGTATTTTTGGAATATGTATATACACTATAAAAATGGGGTTACTGCAAAAGGGAATACCAAGCCAAACAACCAAGATAAATATGGATGGAATAATGGATGGGATGAAAAGGGTTAAGGGTGATGATAATAAGGGGATGAGGGCCAAGGGGGAATAGATTAGGGATCGCCAATGACCACATTATGAAATAATAAAATATTTAATTGTTTGGGTATCTATTAGAGGATATACCAAGATGACTATAGAAAATTTCTTAAGACATATTCCACTCCTTTACAAAGCTTAAGATTGGAAGAAAGGATATACATAATAAGATGCTAGATGATGGGTAATAACAATGGATAGAGGGATTGGAGAGACAAGGATGAGAGGGATGGGATTAATTTTACCCCCAAGTGTTAAGGTAAAATGTAAATTGTATATTATTTTACCATGATGATGAAAATATATTTTCATCATGGTACTTTCCCAAGGTACCATCAGGATAGTTTTCACCATTGGATGAATGATTTTTATTTCATTTTTTTAACTTTTTAATTTTTTTGATTTTTGACTTTTGGGCATATTGATTTATTAGATATGGGTCCAAGATGCAATAATGTTGACACTTGATGGATCTTTAGCGCTTTTATGGAGATATGTGATGTCAAAATCATGTTGTCTCCACTAGATGTATTGATGTCCATGTGACCTTTGGTGATTAGTGACTGAGATCCCTCCAAACATATAGACTAGGTGTCTTTGTCAACCTTATGAGAGATGATGCTACCAAGGATTATGATGTGAGGTATGGATTGTATGAAATCTTGATGTTGATAGAGGTGTATTGGACTTGAATGGATGATGGGATCATGATAAGATAGTGTGATGGGTGTTTTAGGATTAGGAATAATAGTCACATAAATTGATGGAGATGTTTTACATTCCACATTTGATTGGCACCATGTGATAAAAGTCTTTAAGAGATTTATGACTTTTAAACTATGTGATTCTTATTTGTTATGATTATTTAAAGTATTATCAGCCATGTTAATAGTGATTTTGACATTATTTTGATTGTAAAAATTAATTATTTTTGATGCCTAAATTTGAGCTTCAATAGAGGAGATTAATTTTTGATTTGATAGTCCCCTAGTGCCTGATTTTGGGCTTCACTAGGTAAAGACATTTTTGGATTAGGTTGATGATTCAAATTTTATTGATTTTGAATTTTTTTTTTTTTTTTTTTAACTAAAAGGGGGTAAAAATTTATTCATAATCGAGACAAAACACCAATTATACATTTTTCTCCTGTTCCACCAGATGGACCAGTTTTTGATACAGATTCAGAGGGAGGTTAGCTTCCTCAGTAATGTTCCAGAATGTCCCATTCTCCGTGGCCCACTTCGCAAGGCAATCCGCAACCTCATTCCACTCCCGCGGAATGTGTTGGAAAGAAATCGAATTCAAAGAAGAACTTAAATGCTTAATCTGCTGAATAATGGTTTGTAAATACCAGTCCGTCTTACCTGAATTATCCTTGTTCAACAAGTCAACAACAACTTGTGAATCGGACTCACAAACGACATTGAGTAAACCACGACGACAGCAACTCTCCACAGCTTCCAGAATGGCCCCCGCTTCCATCCGGTTATTTGTATACCAGCCTTTGTAAATGGAAAACAAGAATTTGATGTTCCCAGAGCTATCCCGGGCGATACCTCCTATTCCTGCATCCCCTGGGTTCCCACGGGAAGACCCATCTGTATTAACTTTGATCCAACCAGTTGTTGGGAGCGCCCACCGTCCACTTCTGCTAATCGGCCGAGCCATCTTGTTTCTGCTGTTCGCCGGCCGGTTGAGTTTCCTCTCCACGTCATCTCCGGGGAAGATAATCCCCAAGCGCCCAAACACTCCCGCCACCTCCTGCTCCAAGCTGTTGACAGGCGCACACTTGGCAAGAATAGTTTCTTGCATCGCCAAAATAATCTTATTCCACACCAGCTGCAGCTCAGTTCGCGCTCCCCTGAAGATACGCCTGTTCCGCTCCAGCCACAAATTCCACAGAATGAAGGAAGGTCCCACCTCCCAAGCATTCTGTAACAGGGTATTTTTAACAGGGACGCTGCCCATTCGATCCCAAAATTCTTTTAAAGACGAAACATGCCTGCAGGGTGTTCTCCACGCACTCCACCACAGGTGCCATACCCGTTTAGCAAACGAACACTGGAAGAATAAATGAGCCCCTGTCTCCTCGTTGCTACCACACATCACACAAATAGATGGTCCCTGAAATCCTCTGCAACAAAGATTATCCCAGGTGAGGCACCTATTGTGTGTGAGGAGCCAGAGAAAAAAATTACATTTGGGCCACGCCATTCGGTTCCAGACTTTCTTTCCCCATTGAAACAGTCCTGCTTCCCCCGTTTGCTCCAGCAAATACTTATACCCAGCAGCCACGGAGTATTGCCCTGTAGAATCCCCACTCCAAGCCAATTCATCACTTCCTTGCAACACAGAACACCTTCTAGTCTCGAGAATGAGGGATAATTCCTCGCGTTCCTCCTCCGAACCCCCGGGAGGCCAGTCAGAGGAGTGTTTCCACCTGTATCCAATGGTAGTGCCCATGTTGTAAGCTTCCTTGTACTGCCTCACCGAACTCCAACCAACAGCATGAAGGGAGTCCGCAAGAGTTTGGAAATGCGGGTGTGACTGAAGAAGTGGGGGTGAACCATCCCAGGAGTCCTCCCAGAATAAGGCCTCAGATCCACTGTGGCACATCCAGAACAGGCCTTGCTTCACCAAATGTGCTCCATGCTTAAGGGTATCCCAAATCATGGACCCCCTCCCCTCAAGAGGAAATCTGGCAATATCATGAATATTAATGCCCGGAAGGTATTTGGCAGTCAGTATTCTAGCCCACAAAGCAGAATGACTAGTACACCAGCGCCAATAGAGCTTTGCGGCCAAAGCTTGGCTAGCCAGAATAGCTGAGCGTAATCCCAGTCCCCCATCCTGCTTAGGCCTGCACACTAAATCCCATCTAACAAGACTCCATTTAGAATTTTGCAGATTGCCCCCCCACAGAAACTTCCTAGAAAGAGCGTCATACTCTTTTAGAAAGTAAGCTGGTGCACTCTGAACCATGCTCCTGTAAATTGGTAGAGCCTGAATCACCGATTGTAACAAAATCACCCTCCCTGCTGTAGAAAGCCATCTATAGGTCCAATGACTTACCTTCTGTCTCAATCTGTCAAGAATATTCTGCCAGAACAGCCTGGGCTGACGCCCCACAACAATAGGAATCCCTAAGTAAACCACTGGGAGAGTCTGAATCTGGAACCGAAGAATGGCTGCAATTCTCCTCTGGACAGCCTCAGGAGTATTAAAGAAAAAAATTGAAGATTTCTGCTCACTAATCTGCTGCCCCGACGCTGCCAAATAAATATCAAGAGTGATGCGGAAAGCTTGCGCTTCCCGGATTCGGGCCTCCCCAGCAAGGATAGTGTCATCAACAAATTGGAGGTGGGACAAGGTGGTAACCCCTCTCTCCCATTTCCATCCCCGGATGACATTCTGAGAAACCTGGCAGTTGAAGAGCCTCCCAAGCCCTTCGGCCATGAGAATAAACAAGTAAGGAGAAATAGGGTCCCCTTGCCGTAGTCCTCTAGAAGCACCAAAAAGTTCCGTTGGGGCTCCATTCACCAGAACCGAGAAGGAAGGTGTGGTAATACAGCTTAACACCCACCTAGTCCAATCCTGCTTGAAACCGAAAGCTAAGAGAATTTTCTGTAAGAACCTCCAGCTAACTCTGTCATAGGCTTTGGCGAGATCCAGCTTGATAAACATAGCCCTCTCTTGGGAAATCTTCATGGAATGAATAGCTTCCGAAGCTATCACTACCCCATCCAAAATTTGTTTACCAACCACGAAACCTCCTTGCTCTTCTAAAATAAGATTGGGGAGGAGCCTTTTCAGCCTTTGTGCAATGAGCTTAGTAATCACTTTGTAGATAACATTGCAAAGGGCAATGGGTCTGTACATTTCTAGCTTATTTGCTTGTTCCTTCTTCGGGATAAGCACCAAAAATGTAGCATTCAATGCCCGTAGCATTTCCTTGCTAGAATAAGACTCCTGAATGACACTCATCAAGTCTTGCTTAATTATACTCCAGAACTCTTGGAAAAAATCAGCTGGAAATCCGTCAGGACCAGGGGCCTTACCTTTCTTCATGCTAAACACCGCCTCCTCCACTTCAGCACTCTCAATAGGACGCATAAGCTCTTCATTCATTCTATCATCCACCAAGGATGGAATACAAGACAGCACTGCATTTTCTGCCCCTTCATCTGGCAAAGTATCGCTGTCAAAAAGTTCTGCAAAATACCGGACAGCTTCTCTGCTAATGTCTTGGGAGGAGGTGAGGTGTGTTCCATCCTGAGTAATAATCGAAGTAATAAAATTACCATTTCGCCTCCCTTGCACAGAATTGTGAAAAAAGGCAGTGTTCTTATCTCCTTCCTGAAGCCAATCATTGCGGGCCTTCTGTTTCCAATAGATTTCCTCCCGAAGTTCCCATTCAGCAAGTGTACTAGCAGCTCTAGCCTCCATCCGACGAAGGTCCTCCGAAAGCCCAGTTTCTCTTATTTGCCTAGTGATGTCGTCCAAGTGATCTTGCGCTTTCTTCTTCTGATTATGTAAATCCCCAAAACAAATCCTGTTCCATATCTGGAGTTTCCTTTTAACAAATTGAAGCTTTTTCAAGAAGGAGTACATAGCTGTGCCATAAGGTGGGGCTCCCTGTCTCCACCATTGGCTTATGAGATCATGAAGAGAAAGATCTCGGAGCCACATCAGCTGGAATTTGAAAGGAGGCTTTCTAGGACCCCCTATCCGGCCTATGGAAAGTTTAATCGGCCAGTGGTCCGAACCCCTCCCATCCAAGATCTCACAAGTGAGAGCAAAAGCGCTAGAATGCCAGAAAGAAGAGACTAAAAATCTATCAAGACGTTCTGAAATGGCATCATTACCTGTTCTTCGGTTGCACCAAGTAAAAAGCCCGTTGGAGGGTTTCACATCAGAGACACGAAGTACTTCAATGTTATGGCGAAGGTACTCAGAAGAGGCACCTAAGCGGCTTGATCCACCACGCTTCTCCTCCAAGCTTAAAACAGCATTAAAATCCCCAGCTATTATCCACGGTAAGTAAGGAAACCTTTGTCGGATGTACCGGATATGTGACCAAAGCTGTTGCTGCCCCTCCATGTTAGCCGGTGCGTAAACTGTAGTAACCAGACATAACTCACCTGTTTCCAAAGAGGAGGCAATCATAGACAAGGCCGAAATACAGGTAACCCAATGTTGTGGAACGATTTTCCTCTGGTCCCATCCCAAAGCAAGTCCTCCCGAGGTGCCTCTAGCTCCAACACATTGCCATTGCCCAAAATGCCAAATATTTGGCATACAAGCAATTAGAGAATCCACAGTAAGCTTCGTCTCCTGGATGCAAAAGATATCAGGAGAGTGGTCCCACACCAAACTACGAATAGCTTTTTGTCTGGGGTAGCTATTCAAACCCCTTGCATTCCAAGATAAAACTATCATTGGGTGGATTGGGGGAAATGCTCTTCCAAGGGCTTAACCGCCCCAGATTCCACCAATAAATCACCTGTAACTTTGAGTTTATCCTGATCTTTTTTCCGACCCACCTTAGGATTAGCGGATGGTGTGACCTTTTTGAATTGTTTTTGACTTAGCCCCAGGGCCAAGGCTGAATTTTTGTCTTTTTTCCACGCATCACCCTCCTTCACCAGATCTGCCCATTTTACTTCTTTCTCCTTAAGCTCATTCATACATTCAAGCTGCCCTACCTCTAGAGCCAGAGGCTCTGCTAGAGGCGTAAGGTCCATCCTATCCTGCCCCCCCAAGGAATCTGGCAACTGCTTCTGCTGTCCGGAAGCTTCTCCAAGATCTTGCAAAGGGAGACCCTCCTCAATAACCATATTATCAAGGGCCTCAAACCTGTTAAAACCCTGTTCCAAATGCCTTTCTGCAGTCCCTCGCCTCGGACCTCGGCCTCTAGCTCGCTTCCTAACTGGAATAAAATCCTCCACTCCACTATTGAATTGGTCCACAGAACTCTGCGCCAGACCCCCAGGGATCGGATTCTTGCCTTTGCTCAAGTAGTCCGGTTGGGTTTTAACTTTTTGATTTTGCCCTACGCTTCCAGAACCCTTATCAGCAGGAACTGCAAATGGCGTTGGAGGTTCTGGCATTCGTCCTTTGTCTTTGGCAGCCAGAGGGCATTGTCTATGTAAATGTCCATAAGCATGACAAATTCTGCATCTGAAGGGAATGGATTCATAATCAATCTGCTGAATCCATGTTAGTGAGCCCAAACAAATCTCCAAAGAATCAGGAAGAGGCTTGGATAAATCCATGTCTACACAGACCCGGGCATAAGTAATGAATTTCTTGTCTAAAGATTGATGCGCTATCGCTGTTGGTGTCCCCAACAAGGCCGCTATCTGTTTGAGGATGTCCTCCCGCCAGAATTCCAGCGGCAGCCGTGGGAGCCTCACCCAAACCGGGACACAGGCTGGAAGATCCTCAGCCGTATTAAAACCAACATGCCATGGTTTGAGAAAAAGGCCTGCTCGTTCATAAAAGTAAGGACCCCCTTCAAAAATGCGATTACGATCCGCTACAGAGGAAAACCTTACCAGGAAGTAATTGTTCCCTGCTAACATAATGTCAAAATCCCCGTCAACTGCCCAGGAGCGCCTAACCCAGGCTTCCAAAGCTGGCTGAGGGATTCTAATTCCCAGGAACTTGCAAATCAATGTATGTGACGAGAGGTAAGCAATGTCCTCCTGAACTGTTTCTTGAGGAATGACAAGCACAGGACGGTCCTGCCTTCTGAGCAAACATCCATTAATCTTATTCAACTTTACCTTCTCGCTGGAGTAAACCGCTGTTTGGGCCGAATCCTTTCCTCCCACCGCACTACCATTCCGCCTGAGCCCTGCTGCCTGGTCTCCAGCCGCCGGATCACCCTCGTGCCCTTCCCCGCGCGCAGACATCCCTTCCTCTCCTGGATCAATTTTGAATTATTAGATCAAAGGTGATTTTATAATTATTTATGAATTTTAGAATATGGTATTAGATATGTGTATTTTTGGCACATATTATATTATTTAGGGAAGAGTCCATTGATGTATGTTCATGTATGTCCCTATGGAGGGAGGTGATTAAATAATCATTGATAGGAATAAAGGATTATATGATAGATGGAGGTGGGGGAGATGATATGATGAGGTAAATTAGGGGTGATAGGAAAGCATGGTCTTCACATGGGTTCTTAGGATACCTAATTTTGACATCAGATAAAATTTCCTCAAGATCAACAAATGGATCACTAGGACTAGCTCTTATATATGCATCTAAATTAGGATCAGATTCAACTTGAATATCTTCAATGAATAAATCTTAAAATAATTATATTATTACTTCATAATCCTAATTGGGATTAAAATATATGCTTCATGATTGATTTTCATCTGAATTGGAGGTATTTTCAAAAGAGTAGGCATAGTCATCATTTGTTACAATATATACAAGGGATGATGTTTTTGACATAGAATTTGATCTAGATACTAGTGTTAAACATGATCCTAATGTAGATAACACTCGTATTGGCTCTTATGTTGAATCTAATGTATAATATGTAATGCTGCTAGTATAAGATTCATTGTCTACAAGTGACCTCTTAACATGGGATCTTTGATATGATGGATGAGGGGAGATGATGAAAGAACAATAGATTCACCAAAGATAGGCCCTTATAAGAAAGATTCATTAGAAAATGGGGAACTAGGTTCATGGGGAATATAATCATTTTTTATAGATGATTTTTCGAAGATGGGAACACCATTGAATATGGATGTGGTGTCTTCAACTTAGCTTAGAGAGGGAAGGGCTTGATCATGATCAGGAATAAAATATTAGAACACCTATTCTTATTCACCAATGGATGTAGACTCATCTGATTCATTATTGATTTCTATGTCACCATGGTCCATGATGTCTTGGACATAGTTTTGAAAATTATGACATCAATTAATGGTAAAACCCTAGGTTTAATGATATACACAGTATTGGTGGGATTTATACTAAGATGGCTTAGGCTTGGTATGATTAAGATGTCATATGGGCGTATAGACCATCATGTCAATTGAAATAAGCTGGTGGAAGAGAGATTCTAATGATATAGTAAGAGGAGTATAATATTTCTCTTAACTTCATTCTTTCAATATGAAAGCATTAGGTTTTAGATTATATGGTTGTTGACATGATTGGGTTGGCAGATTAGTAGTAGATAAGGTGGTCATGATTGGATTCCATTTGTTACTATAGAAAGGGTAGATGACTAGTTATGATTTGTGGATGGAATATTTGAATGGGACTCATGTGGATGGGTGCAGTTTGAAGGTAATTTTGGATGTATGGGGTCAAAGTTTGTAGGATGTAGAGTGGTCAGATCAAAGAGGCATGAAATGAGTACATACCTATTAGAGATGAGGCATTTATAAAATAAGGTAATGACCAAATCAATTTTTATTTACATGGAAGAATATGGGAGAAATCATAGATGATATGGTTTATCACCCTTAACTGGCAAGTTGAGGAGAATTGAATGAAAAGATTAAAGGATGATGATGGAATGTGTGGATCAAATTTATAAAAAGGCTTGATTTAGTCTGATATCAAGTTTGAATATATGTTTAATGTGATGTGAATTTTTATGGGATAAGATCAAGTATACCAAATTGGGACATGAGCTAGACCTTGATGGTTTTGATTAGATTTGATTGGGTGAGCTATGACAAGCTCTAGGATTTGATAAGGGGATAGGCTAGTCTGAGAGATTGATTTCAACTATATTGATTAGATTAAGAATAGATGAAGACTAAGATGATTGACTCAAATAGGATAAGATTATTGGATTAATAGGTTGATGGGATTGTGATAATGTGTCAGACTCAAACTTGATTAGACTCTAGTAAACTTATAATTAGGACCCTGATGAAA
>JARHVA010010813.1:57500-125840 GCA_037957365.1 Torreya grandis
TAATTACCATTAAATTTATTATATGTTGTATAATAATCTTCATGTCTCCTCCCCATCAATTTTTTTGACTATTCTACTTTTACAAACAAGAGGGAGATAAGGTTTTATTGACTATTTTTGACGTTTTTCAAGTTTTAGGAGGTTTACAGATATGAAACCAACTTTAAGAGAGATAATTGGAATTAATATAACTAACTATACTCATTTCATGCTTCATCAAAATACTTAAGTTTTTTTTTAAGTAGCTTCATCTTAGCTAGTCAAAACTAGCAAAGTGAGAATGATAGTAAAAAGGGTGAGAACTTCAAGTGGGAGTCTATTTAAGGTATATCTAAAGAATATAAGGATATGATAAGTATTTAAATGTATCACTCACTCCTCTATATATATATATTGATGGAAAATTTAAGCCAAATTTGAGTTCAAGTGTGAGGGGTGAGTGAAAGAGGTTTTTTTTGAATTACAAGCAGTGGTAACTCATGTGCAAAAGAATCCAGATTATCAAGGATGAAAAAAATTCATTATGTATCATGTCTAATACCCATCCCCCTTAGTGAAATCATGATATATATCCCTAGTCAATTATGGGATGTTCAAAAAGGTCTAAATAATGAAGGCATTTTTTTGAGTAATTAGGAGTTATACTTTTCATGATTTTGAGAGGCATTTATCCTATCAGACCTCGCATGGTATATCTCAGACTCATTATCCTACATGTTAACTCCTTTTATTATCATTACATATGTCCTAGTGACTCATAGACTTCTTTGTTCTCACTTGTCACTTCTCTCTCCAATTTTATAAGTAACAACCATTTGGTTATTGTAATCTAAGACCACACCATGTATGGTGAAGACCTAATGGAATGACATTGTATTTTTCCTTTGAAAATAAATTCAAGTCTAGCTTTTTATTTCATGAAAATTTATCTAAGAGTATAAAGTGATGTATGGTGGAGTCAGTGATAATTCTTTGTCCTTGCTTGCCTTGTCCTTTCATGTTTATGTAAGATTTCCTATTCAAACAGATCTTATAGAGTGTAGTCAAGTATGTTAGCATCCTTTCAAGTGTAATATTATTCTTATAGTGTGAATTCTACCCTTTGATTCATTTTCCTTATGTTTAATTCATGCACCTCACCTATATATTGAAATAGTCATGTTAAAAATCTTTTAGGACTTAAAAGCTAATTTGAATCCTTTATTTCATTGTGATAGGAATATGATAGTCATGTGGAAATAATATTGGTGTATTAACCCAATATAATATGTTTAATTCATTCAATATCTAAATATTTTCCCATAATGAAGCACTAGTTTAGATAATAATCATTCCAAGATACATTTAAGGAGCTAGCCCTTAGATCTAAAAGCTCACTTCCACTATAGTTACACCCACATACCTGAAAGTGTTGCCATGTTGCCCAAATATAGAAGATAATTGAACACCCTCTTCTAGGGTGTAATATTTAGTGTAAATAATTATGTCACACTCGATGGGACCATTATATTCAAGACAAATTATAAAGGTAAATTCTAGTCTTGATAACATCAGCTACGAATTGGTGTCATACTTAACATTTGGTGACTCTATCAAGATAAAATCTAATTAAAGGCCATTGTTTTTTTATAAACTTACTCTAATAATTCATTATTATCACTTGATCATCATCTATTATAATTTTCAACCCCATTAATTCACCTATTCAGCCTAAAACTCCTCTTGAAGTTTAATATCATCATCCTAATCTTCCCTTTGAGGACCAAGAGGATTTTCCTAGCCAAGGAAGCCAAGAGAGTGAAAAAGTTGAATAAATTGAAGATTCTGAAGAATATATGGCTAGACCTCATGCCTTATTTACTTTCAATACTAAAAATGTAATTCACCTTCAAGTATATGATTCCATTCCTCCAAATTCCACAAAAGATATGCCCACATTCAATGGTGAAAGTCATGTTACACCTAGTCAAAATATTAGAGATATATCTAACTTTTGTAGCTTCCCCAATATCACTCAAGAGAACCTTTCCATCATACTCCTTGACATGTCCCTTAGAATGAAATCTCTTGATTTGTATAGGACTCTATAAGTTGGATGCATCACATCATGGGATGATTTTGGAGCATTGTTGACCTCAAGATTTGGAAATGAAAGTGACCATGCCTCTCTCATACATCAACTCAATGTGATCAAAAGAGGATCTAAATAAAAAAATTCATGAATTCAATGAGAGGTTCAAAAATAATTGGTATATATTGCCTCCTCCCATGAGGCCACCTTCTATTTTTGTGTTCCATACCTACTTGAGAGCCATTGGTATTAAAAATTTTATCATGCTTCAATCCATGGGTGGTTCTACCCTTACTGAAGCATATTATCTTACCATAAAAGTTGAAAATGTTCTCATTCAATATGGAAGGTTTCCTCCTAAGGTGTCTATTCAATTTCTTCCCAATACTTCTAATAATATTCTATATGTGGCCCAAATTCCTAATTCCATCATTAGACCTAAGGTTTCTCCTAGAAGGTAGATAATAACATGGACAAAGATGAATATATTCAATGGCTAGAAGATAATCTTGGAAGAGGGAATATGTAACAAGATGCCTATCAAAATTCATATCCTTATTAACAAAAAATTTACCAAAAATATGGAAGAGCGAGAGGTCAATGTTAGCCTAACTTGAATAGTCTTACCAATGTGTACAATCCCAACTCTACAATCAATGCAAAAGATATGGTATGAGTTTATAGTAACTTAGTACAAGGAGAAGAATAGAAATAAGGATAATTCATGGATGATAACTAAGGTAAAAATGAGGCTCTTATTTCTCAAATATGAGTTACTTGTCTCCTATCATTTGAAGATGAGGTCATGATGCAAGCATATGATGATTGGAAGCCTCATGGAGAAAGCTTCACCAAAATCTTAGTTGAAGACACTTTTGTACTCAGTCAATGAGTCTCTATTGTATATAATACAATGTATAATAGAAAGGTTCTAGGAGGTTAAAATAGCATGCAAAAAATATCATCCAATCATCTTCCAAGGTAACAAAGCATGGTTGCAAGCATGATAACTCCAAAATCTCCTACACCTTCTTCAAAATAAAAGGTGTTAAGATCTACTCAAGGTGTTAAGATATACTCAAGGTGTCTCCATTAAATAATTTTTAAATCATTAATTTTCCCTAAATTAATTAATAAAAGGTGATTAATAATTCCATAAACATAGTGGATTCCTTTAAAATTGCCAAAACATCAATCTCTTTGTGGGATGTCTGTCATATGACTCGCCAAAAAGAGTTGTTACAAAAGCAATTGTCCACTCTTCCTACTAGCCTTTCATCTTCAATTTAAATTCATAGTCATGTTGTCCTTGAAAATGTCCCTAATAATATTATTGAACCATCTAATAAGGTTTAAAAACCTCCACCATTATATCTCGCTAGTATAGTGGGTGACAAATTGGTCCATAATTGCATAGTTGATAATGAAGCTTCTACTTCAGTCATGCCCAAAGTTGTAGATGATAAGTTGGGCCTAAAATATGAGCCTCATAGAAAAATATTTATCTAAATATATGTTGAAAATTATAATATAATAGGAATGATAACAAAATTGAAGGTTTTCTTGCATGGTTGCCTTAGTTTTCCTATACTTCAAGACATAATTGTTGTTGAGCTCCTAGCTTACTTTGGAATTTGCCTTTCAAGAGACTTAAAAACCAATATTAGTGGCTATATTTCATCTAAATGGTCATTATTTTCCTTTAGGACAAGGTATAGGACCAAAGTGACCATAATAACTAAACCTCTTGCAAGGTCTCACATTGACCCTTACATTAAAACAAGTTCCAACTTGAATTGTGTGATCAATGAGAAGGATGAGCCTAATTTGGATGATGGAGATTATAAAATTGAATGAATTTATGAATTATTCTCAGATGATTATGGTGTAGATACATATGAACATGATCTTTATGCATAATTTAAACAAATTTACCTTGGTACTTATATCATGCATGAAGAGCCATTTAAAGGAGCTGAGGTAAGTGTCAAACATTACCATATTATTGAAGGTAACTATATGATTCATGAGTTTGATGATAATATGTTAATAAATCTAATTGAACACCATAATAGAAATAATGATGTATTTATGCCTTCTATTGATGATTATGCTTTGGATGATGACAAACATGAGGTAGATGAGAATGAATTATGTCAAAGGTTTTATGTCATATGTCATGAGTTTGATAAAATTGGTAATCTTACTTCTCCTCTCAATAAGTCTAAATTTTATTTGGTCAATGCCTCTAACAAACATGATGTTTATTGTATCAATAAGTATGGAGAAGGTTCTCATGTGGTGAATTAAGACTAACTATGGTAAAATCTCAATTGCATATGCAAATATTTTGACAAGTTGGGTAAGTCCCCATTTTCTCTAAGAGATTATATATCTAATGCCAAGGTTGATAATGAGACTAATTATCATGTTGAAAATTATTTCATCAAGCATAAATATGAAGGTCATTTTACTGATCAACAATGTTTTGTCATGAAACAATTTGATGATGTTAGTGTCCAAAGGGTTGTAAGCATGGAGAATGAAGCTAAGATAGATCTAGTTATGTTTCAAGAATAGTTAAAATCTCCATATGATTTTGAACCACCTTCAAGGGTTTTGGATGGTAAAAGAGAAAATCTTGATACTAAAAAACATCAACTACAATCTAAACTAAGAGAGGACAAAGTTGACAAGACTATCATACATTCTAATTTATATTTTTTTGGAAAGCATCCAATGGATTTGACAAAGATCACAATGCTTTCAACCCCAATCAAGGTTCTTAGAGAATATGAAAGATCATTCATGAAGGATCTAAAGTTTCCACTTCTAGACAGGGGAAGGAATAGAGTTGATAAGCTTATTAACCATACAGATATGGAAATGAGTGGTTGTGAACATGATCCTCATGTTAAGTTTCCTTCATGGAGTGAATAATATGAAAGGGGGACTATTTTTGATCCTATTTGAGGTAGATCAGATGTTTCACCTCAAGAGTGAGGTTTTATAAATAGTAGAATAGGTGTGTGTTCTCTTTCTATTGTGTTGTGTTCCATAAGTGTTCTAGTGAATAAATATGTGTTTATTTTGTGTGTGCCTTGTTTTTTGTGTCTTTATTTGGGTTTTTTGTGGTGTAAAAGGTAATTTGTGTGTCAAACCTATGTAGATGTGACTCCATGACCCAATGGAAAGTATTAGGCAACTAGTTATGGCATAACAAGCATACCACCATTGGTAAATTTCTAAGAATGTTGACCATTTTTACCACAAGTCAAAATAGGTTACACCCTTTATAGTAAAAAACTCATACATGGGTCTAATATAGTGTCATAGGGTGCATTGTAGTTCATTTTATGTAATGTAATGCCATCTTAGTCTTGGGCATGGTCTAATTAAGTCTTATGTCAATTAGAGTCACTTAAGGGTCATATTGGGGTCATATATGCAAGTGGTATGGGTTTAAAGGTGTCCAAGTGTTATAGTTTTCATTACAATGTCAAATATGTCATATTGCCTATCAATAATGTCAGTCCCATAAAAAACTTATAGGTTCTATAATCGAAAATAAATAAAACAACTAGAAATAGAATTTGGCACTTATATAACTTACAGGGGAGTGTGACACATGTGAATTGTCTTTTTAACTTCCATAAACTCATATTATCATTTTATCAGATTTTAGACTGCTAAAAATGGTCAAAACCCATTTTTCTCCTTCATCACCCTTCTAAACATATAGAACCAATCAACAAGTTTATGCTTAGTATGGTTAGTTGGAGAAGTTTTAGATAAAATGCCTTTAGGGGGTGATATTTAAATTATATAAATTAATTTTAATAAAAATATTTCAAGGATTGGTCACTTTTACTTTATGAACCATCCTTTACAATTTGATTATGTTTTTTTATTTTTAAACCCCATACCTTATAGATTTCCTTATCATATGGATAGGCATGTACAATAAGCACAAAGGTCATCAATAGAGGTTAATATGTAGTTTTTTGAGCCCCATTTATACCTATAGGTGTCGTTTCCTTTGAAACTACCCATCTATAGCTGACTACAAACTTCTACATCATCCATGGTATGAGATTTGACATGGAAACACAATTTTTTTTTGATATAATATGACTCCATAGTGTCTCATATGATCAAAAAGGTATATGACATAGTTTCTAATGGTAATAAACACTATAGGACCCCATGTTGCTACAACATAGTCAGCTGTAGCTGATTGTGACATAGTAGTGAACTAAGAAGGTATATTCTTTGGGTTAGCATAGTGTGAAAATGATATATATGGATTAACATGACTATATAATTACCTTAAAATATTAAACAAGGTCTTAGGAATTTATTTCAAGGTCTAAACATGTAGTTATCACCTACAAAAAGGAGAAACATAGTCATAGCCATATGATATGCAGTTTAGACCAATCAAGGTAGGAGGTGAACACTGAATTTTTTTAATAGATTATAAATATATACATTTTTTAAAGAGACTGAAAAATATGTAATAACACCTCATTATACTCTCATGGAGGATAAAAAATAGAGAGAGGACTCTAATCAAGTAATTTACATTCATATGGTAAAACCCTATACACAGTCTACTTTCCAAGGGTCTTTCTTGGGTATTAAAGGAGTTAAATGGTATAATTATGTGACTAAGTGTTTAATTTTTTTATAAATAATCTATGTATCTTGTATAATACCCTCAAACATCTACTATGTCTGAGAAAATAGGAGAAGTAACCTTTGTTTTGTCTTAGATATAGGGTACTTCCATAGGATATAAACTCTAAAGTTTTAAATAATGGAGATAATAGGGTAAGGGTTGTAAATACCTATAAGGAGGGTTTTAAAATATTTTATAGGTATGGAAAGACATGATGAATGATGCACAAATGTAAGAATATCAATAGGATGTCCTAAAACCTTAAGAATGTAGATAGGCTTATTAGGTTTGGTTAGACTAAAAGCCCAAATGAGAGGTTAATTTCAATTCCAAACTTAGGTGAGAATTACAATGAAATAAAACATGTTTATGTGTATATTTAAGATGTGTATAAGCTTATACTATGCATAATAGTCCACAATAAATCCACTTTTGGATCAAGAATAACTTAGGCCTATGCAGAATAGTATACCAAGATTGATAGGCTAGATTAAAATGCTCACATCTTCATAGAGGTTTTACATGAGGATTTAAGGAGATTATAAAATTTGAAGGGTGTATTGAACATTAATTTTGTGTAATTTTTCTACAATTACAATGTCTCATCTTTATGAACAAATCTTAAGAGTGAAAATAGCCTAAAACCCTACAAAATGTTGAATAAGGACCCAATTAGGAAAATGAGGATGGATATATAAACATATGGACAATAATGAAAATAACAGTGATTTAAGGTTGTATATTACTCTTGAGGTATCCTCCCCATGAAATTTTGTGCTACCCTACTTATACAAATAAGAGGTAGATAAGGTTTCCCTTACTATTTTTGATGTTTTTTAGGTTCTAGGAGGTTTGAAGAGATGAAACCAAATTTGGAAGAGATATTTAGACTTATTATAACTCAATAAAATAATTCCATACTTCATCAAAAACTCTTAAGTGTTATAGAAGTAGTTTAATCTTAGCTATTAAAAAATAGGCAAAGTGAGCAAGATAGTGAGAAGGGTGAGAACTTCAAGTGGGAGTCTATTTAAGGTGTATCTAAATAGTATAAGGTTATGGTAAGTCTTGAAATGTTTAATTAACTCCTATATATGTATTTTCATAGAAAATTGAAGCCAAATTTGAGGCCAAGTGTGAGTGGTGAGTGAAAGAGGCAGTTTTTGAATTACAAGTAGTTGTAACTCATGTGTAGAAGAATCCAAATGTTTAGGGATGAAACCAATTCATATTAGAGAATATATAAAACCCATCCAAATAATTTTAATCATGATATTTGTCCCTAGTTAGTTTTGGGATGTTAAAAAAGGGCCAAATGATGAAGGCAATTTTCTAAGCAAGTAGAAGGAGACCTATGCCACATTCCATGGATTATCTTACTTTTAATAGACATTTGTCTTGTAAAAACTTGCATGGTCTATCTCAAAATAATTATAATACATGTTAACTCTTTTTTTCATCATGACACATGTCCTATTAACTCATAGACTTCACTCTTCTCACTTCTCTCTCCAATTCTATAGGTAGCAACCATTTGGATATTATAATATAAGACTACACCATGTATGGATAAGACCTATAGGAATGACATTGTATTTTACCTTTGAAAATTAATTGAAGTCTGGTTTTGAAGTTTATAAACATTTATTTATGTGAAAAGTGATGCATGGTGGAGTTAGTGATGATTCTCTATCATTGCTTACCTTGTCCTTTCATGTTTATGCAAGAGTTCTTATTTTAATAGGTCATATAGAGTGTAGTCAAGTATGTTAGGCTCCTTTAAAGTGTACTATTATTCTTAGAGTGTGTATTCTATCCTCTAGTTCATTTTCCTTGTGTTTATTTCATTCACCTCACCTCTATATTAAAATATTCATGTTAGAAATCTTTTAGGACTTAGAAGCTAATTTTCATCCCTTATTTCATTGTGATAGGAATATTATAGTCATGTGGAAATAATCTTGGTGTATCACCATTCTATACTAGGTTCAATTCATGCAATATCTAACTCAATTCCCATAAGCAAGCATTATTCTAGGTGATATTCCAAGATATGTTTATAGAAGTATCCCTTAAATATAGAGGCTTACTTCCACTATAGGTACACCAGTAGACTAGGAATTTAACTCAAGAGAGGTGATTAGTATTGTGTTAATGCCAAAATGAAATCAAATTGAAATAAACACACTAATAATCATACACTTATAGGCCTAGACACTAAGGAAGATAACAAACATACATATGAGAACAATAACTAAAATATGAAATGAAACTTCCTTCACCTTATTTGGATCTTCCAAATGGTTTGTAGAGTGGTTTACTCAACTTTGTGCTTCAAAAGGTCTATTACAATGGAGCTTTGATATCCTCCACCTACTCTTGGAACCATGTGGCTTGTGTCTTTATCTTGGTTGAATAATTTAGAATTATAAAGCTAATTGTAATGGATTTTGGAATGAATTTAACATTATAACTTTGCACCAAGATAGATTGAAATTCTTGTTCATAACTTATTTATTTATAGATTTTACAAAATTACCAAAATGAATCTAAAACATCCATCTCAAGATGAAGATGTGTGGCTAAGAATCTATTCAATTTTTGATGAAAAAATCAATAAATTCCCTCATAACTATTTGGGATAGAGAGAAAATAAATAGGCATGGAGGGTCTTAATGAGGCATAGGGTGGCTTAATGAGATATTTTATGCATTTATGCCCTAGGGATGTCTTTTCAAAAAATGATGTCACTTGATGATACAACTTATTCAATATCAGTTTCTAAAAATAATTATTTAAAAATATTCATGGAAAATTAAATTAAGCTCTTGATTTGATTTAATTAGCCTTAAACATGATTAGTCAAATTTGATGCAAACCTTGATAATTTGTGCTTAAATTAATCAAATTGGTCAAAATTTCATATTATTGGCTAAAAATTTGATTGGAATTTAAATTTGATGTTAGATTCATTATAATCATATTCCCATTTAAGATGTTACCAATGAAAAATAATGAAGGCATGTGTCCCATGCAATAAATTTAGTATAAAAGAGAAATCCAAAGCACCCAAGTGCAAAAATGTCATTTTGACTCAAAATGATCTGATCAAAGTTAGCTACTTCATAAATTCATTACCCCATTTAGTGACACTCTGGCCAAAATTATCACTTGAATATAAAAGGTTCACATCATTTAGCATGTTTTAGTGCTTTTAGGCCAAATTGTGCTTTTTGGTAAGAATTGGTCAAAAGCTTAGATGAAGGTCATTGGTGGCTAGTTTTAGGTTTCTAAAATTTTCCCCTATTTGGGAAGAAGTTACAAAATATAGGTATACAAATGTATTATAAAATAAGGAGAAAAGGCCTATATGACAAATAGAAGATGTTGATTGAAGAAAAAGCTCCAAATAGTGTTTGGGATGCCTAGGATGATGCCCCCTTGAGGGAGTGGCCATCACATATGTGGATGGATGGTACATCAAAAAGAAGAAAGAATAAGGGTAATATTAACCTAAGGTTGAGATTAATCCAAATGATAAAAATCTTATATTAATTGATTTAAAAATTACTAATTTTACCAAAGGTAGTTATAATAAAAAATAAAAGTAAAAAATAATGATTTTCCCATAGGTAGTTATAATCATTAAGAGAATATAGATTATTTTATAAAGATTATTGTGTCCAATTTAGGGTTTATTATCAAGCATAACTCAAATATATAACCCAAAATACAAACTAAAATATGAGAATGCATAAACATAGATGTGATGGTCCTAGTGACTAAAGAAGCCACAAATGACCAGGCATACAAGGATGCACAAAGTGATGAAAGGGATGGATAGAAAAATAAGATTGATCATTATAAATGATTCAATTTTACCTACCAATGAGGAGATGCACATGCTTATAAGCACTGATACAACCATAATGGTCAATGGGTTGATTCAATCAAGACGGGGAGAAGGTTTTGCCAAAGTGCCAAGGAAAAACTTATATAGTTCCATTGCTTTTAGACTTTATTGACGCTATTTTTTGTTTTATCTTGTGAATGTAGGAATCATAATAGAAAACCATGAATACTATCCTAAAATATTCATAAGGACTGACTTTTGATCCAAAATAATGAACTAATGATAAAAACCATGATGACAAAGTTGATTTATGAATATGGATGGACTGAAGAATAATGTGTGCAAGGAATCACCTAATGAATGCATATAAATTGAGTTAAGGTAACAGTGATGAAAGTAAACAAACAAGAAAGAAAATGAAAAAACAAATAAATAAAAAGCACACAAACAAAAAAACAACTTGAAATAAATAAACAAATAGATAGCCTTAAAATAAAAGCAAATAAAAGAATCTTAACAATGACTTTGCCCCAGTAGGGTAGATTGAGGATAATTGACTAGGCTTAGACAAGACAAATGTTTTAGGATTTTGAAATATTTGAATGTTTTTGGTATTTTTAGGTATCTTGAGTCATTAAATAATGATAATATACCAACTCAAAAAATGGTGAGAGAATTTGGCTTAGGTTCCTCATAAAATGATGACAGTGTTTGGCTTAGGTTGTTCTCAAAATGGTGAGAGTGCATGGAAAGGGGGACTAAGGTGACCTCAACATGAATTATCATGGTCCACATGGTCTTGAAATGACATCAAGTCACAATAATTCCATCCACATATAAGGCAAGGAAAAACCAACTAGGTCCCAACAATTTCTTAAATTTGACAAATGGTCAGTCAAATAAAAACATCAATGGCAAGATGATGCAATAATGCATGGTAAATAAATGTTGAACCTAGTTTACCCATATGAAATTATAACTAAGATATTATTATTTAGATTAATGATACTAATTTTCCCATAGGTAGTTATAATTAGTAGCAAGATCGGTGAACACTAATTTGCCCATAGGCAGTTATAATTAGGTTCACATAAACTAACTTGATATAGGATAGAATATGAAATATATATTTTCATATCATATATCATACTAATCTCATAGACTACCATATAAACATGGATTTTATTTATTATTGAAACTAGATTAGAATCCCCTCATAAAAAGGTGTGAGAAGAACAAAAGGAACCAAAATCAAAATAGGATTGGATAAGATGACTAAAAAAAGACTTTAGTCTAAATAGGAATGATATTATAGGATGTCATGATCTTGATTTAGGATAATGATGGTTTTTCATAGACTATATAAAATGAAAAAAGGGTTAACCCCAAGTGAGAAGGTGATTGGATGGGATATGTGATAATGGTAAATGGATATGGTAATTTGAAATGGCAAATGAAAACAACATGGTACATGTTTGTGGCTTGGGTGTGGTATTAAATTCCATTTTTATTGTTGATGTGGAGATGCATGTCTTTATTAATAAATTATACAAATAAAATACTCAATCATGTTAATTTATAACCCAAACCATGTTTGAATAGTTGTTTTATCACGAATTGCCTACGGATTTGAATGCCAATAATGCTTTTGTGAACTTCATTGGTAATTGATTCAATTTCCTTAAAACATCAAGATAGGGTATATTCATAGCCTATACAAAGGAAATTGAGATCATGGATAGTAAATAGTGATAAATAATGGATGATAGATTTGTTTATGAAATGAAATGGCATATGATAATGGTATGTGTAGTGGTTGGGAAATAAATGAAGATCAAGACTTTTAGTTAAACATAATGTTGTTGGTGTCAAATTCAAAATAAATTTGGATGTGGTAGGGTTAAATACTTGTGAATATTCTCCCAATATAACTTTAGACACCTAAAAATTCCCATCGATAACCTCCAATTAGGCTTTTGACCAATTCTTACCAAAATACACAATTTGGCCTAAAACACTAAAGCACATTAAAAACTTTGAACCTGACATATTCAAGTATCAATTTTGGCTAGGGTATCATTAAATGGGGCAATTTAATTCATAGGATAACTAACTTTGATCAAATTATATTGAGTCAAGATGCTAATTTTGCACTTGGGTGCTCTAGATTATTTTTTTTGTCAAATCTCTTGCACAAGACATGTGCATTTATTATTTGTTTTTGGTAACATCCTAAATGGTATAATGGATCCAATGCATCTGACATTGAATTCCAATTCCAATCTAGTCAAATTTTGGACCAATAACAAGGCATTCTAATTAATTTGAGTAATCTGTGCACAAAGTGCTTAATCATGCTTAAGAGCTAATTAAACCAAATTAGATCATAATTAAGACTTCCATAGAAACTTGTTGAATACTTATTTTTGTAAATGAATATTAAATATCTACATCATCAAGTGACCTCATTTCTTCAAAAGACATCCCTAAGCCATAAATGCCACAAATATCAGGATTCATGCCTCTCATGCCTCATCAATGCCTTCCATGCCTCTTAATTGCTCCTTTATCCCAAATATTGATGAGCCTATTTATAAATTTTAATTGCATAATTGGATTAATCCTTATCCACACATCTCAATCATGAGAAGGATGGTTTAGGTTGATTCTAGCCATTTTATAAAATCTATAAATAGAGAAACCATGAATATCATTTTGAAGTTATTTTAGTGAAAATTTATTATGCTCAAATATCTTTAAAAGATATTGAAATTAGTGTTACCATGCCAAATTGATTCCAAGCCAAGCTAACCCAAAGCCACAATGTGCCAAGGAGAAGAGGATATAGCCAATCCTCCTTTGATAAAGACTTCATGAGCACAAACCATGCAAGCCACTACAACAAGCATTTTGGAGCATCCAAGGAAGATAAAAGAAGGTTTCTTTGCATTTTAGTTGTGTTTTTTATTCATGTTTGTTAACTAATCTCTCTATAGTGTCTAGGCCTAGAGATGTTATGGTAGTTAGTGTGTTGCTTTCATTTTTTTTTCATTTTGAAATTGACATGATACTAACAATCCTATCTTGAGTAAAATTCCTAGCTCACATAATGGCATGCCTGATGGGACCCAACACATCCCACACATGAAGAAGATCATTATGAAACTTTAAAATCTTCATTTGGATCATTAAAACTTTTACAATTTGATTTTATAACTTTATTTTTCCATTTTTATTTTTTAGAAGTTTACATAGTAACCATCGCCATTTGAGTAAACCATCATTAGTCTGTATAACCATACTTGGTTAAGTTAGTAAAACCAACATTGGTTTGCATAACCATGACTAGTTAGTAAAACCATCATCGGTCTACATAAAAATTATTGTTGTCAGTTAGTATAATCAATGATGGTCACTGTGTTTTTTTTTACACAAACTTGAGAGCTCTTTTTGCTAAGTTGGTTGTTTCATCTTCAAAAGTGATTCTATGCTAAACATCTTGTTAACATTTTTTTTTTAGGTTTTACTTGAAAAATCATCAAATCATGCTTAAATAGATCCTTTTAAATTTCTTTTAAGGTGTTTCAAAATGAATCAAACTTTTCATTTTGGTGCTTAAAGGAAAATCATTTAGGGTGATATTGTTTAAATCTTGTAGTTATCTTTCAAAGTTACAAATTAAGACCAAGGGGTCAAATAGACACCACCAAATCTTTAATTTGGGCTTAAAATTAACACACTTATCATTTTTGTCTTCAATAGTTTTTTAATCTAATTTTGTTTAGGAAAGAGAGGGGTATTTTGTGCATGCTCTTCCATTTATTTCCTTTAGAGAACCCTTGCAATCAAAAGTACCATCCTTATTGTAGATATCCTAGTCTGAGGCTTAGAAATAATCTCATCTAAAGCACTCCCTAAAAACTTGTCAAAGTTTGGGTGACCTTGAAAATGACCCTAAAGTCTCTCTCTTAGTATTTTATTTTCATACAAACTTGGCTTGTAAGGGGGATGCCATTGCCTCTCATGATTTATTTAGGGAAGTATTGACCCAAGGTTTCATCTCCTAACATTGACTTCATCCACTCCTTTTGAGTTGCACACAAGATGTATCTACATTTAGACATGATAGTATAGTAAGCAAACAACAGGATGTGGTGATTTTAAAAAGGATTAGACATTTTAACAACTAACTAATTCTATGGTCACCCAAATTTTGTGCTTGTCTTTTACATTGTTTGAAGTGAAAGTCATTGTGAAATTGATTTCCATAGAAATGAAGTTGCTAGTTTAGTCAACCCCACATTGTCATACCCTTGCTAGGATTTGGATGATTATACTTAGAGTATTTTGGTCATTTTTATTAGTTTGTTTTGAGACTAAAAATTGCTTTTTTGTTCATAAGCCTTGTCAAAACTAATTTGTCTATACGTCATTCTTTTTTCTAAAGAGGCGTTATGATGGCCATTTTACACCACACTTGTGCCTTGAAATTTTTTTTAAACTTTTTTATGTGTGTGTCATTTGAGTTGCAAAGGGTAGCGTTATGCTACCCAAATCATGTCAAACCATTTTTGACTTTGAGTATTTTACAAACATAACATTGACCACACCATTAAAACATGTTTAAACCATTAGGCTACTCAATTGTTTTCAAGACTTATTTTGCCTTGTATCAGAAACCATTATTTCAAATCATTTTATGTATACCATTTATACCTTTGTCTTATGTCATCATTCTATCCAATCTTGTCTAGCTTGTTTAGTCAAATCATAGTTTTCAAATTTGAGTTTTCAATTAACCTTGTTAGGTTTGGATCCAAACATTGATTGATTTTTGTTTAAGCCTTAATTCGTGGGGTTGATACATAGATCTTTCTCTTTTGGGTTATATAACTTCAGTTAATAAATTACATAAATTTGAAAACTATTGATGGTTTGTTTGTTCAAATGCATATCTTCATCATTTTTTGTTCCTTTATTTGATAAAACATAGTCTTTCTTCAAAGAGCCTTTTATCTTATGTCTTATGCCAACTGATCATGTTTATGTTTGATTCCGTGTGTCAGATCTATGTCAAAGTTTTTTCCAAACTTGTTAAATTAAATCAAATCACATTAACCTTTGTTTGAAGTCTATATTTTGATACCATTTGGCCAAAAGTCCTAGCATATGCTTGTTTGTTTGGTCCTAGCGTTTGACTCTGTGTTTGGACAAAATACCTAGTAAATCAACATTTCCCTTTCCTTGTTTGGAACACTTTGACCTAAACCTTTGACATGTTAGTTTTTATTCAAATGTTTGACCTTTTATGAATATGAAATTTGAAATTAGATATTTGATGTTAGACTATATTATGCCAAGTCTTAGCACAAATTAGTTTAGAGATACAGCTCCACTTTCAGATCATATTGGAGATACAACTCCACCCCTTCGACCAAGTTAGACAAAGTTTGAATCATTTGTCCTTTGGACATAGTTTTTCAAAGTTTGTATAAATCTAAGCCTTTTTATTTTAGAGTTTTCATCATTTATGTAGATATGTCTAGCTACACCTATGGTGGAGTCATGTACAATCCAATTTATGATAGAATGGCCACACAAAATCCCACTAGGAACCCCTATAGAGAAATATTTTCTAAGGATTTTTATTATTCTCCCTAAAATACTCCATATGGGGAACATAGTCAAAATATATAAAATACAACTCAAGACCTTGATTGGTATAAAGAGGCTTATGAGGATAAATTTAAAGAACCAACTATAGATAATTTTATTTAGGATATGGATGCATACCCTCTTTGCAATAACCAATACATGGAACATAGTCAAGAACCAACTTATGAGCCAACTCATGACTAGGATGATATGGTTTATGAGAAATACTTGGATGCTTTGGCTTCTATAAATAATCAAATTCCATGGCATCCTTTTGTTATTTGATCATCAACTACCCCTAACCCTCCTTTGGATAATATGAGCTATTAATCTCTACAATATCCAAGGAATACCATTACCATTCCTAGACCTCATCCTTTGGCTTGTGTGAGCAACCATGCTCCATAACACCCTTTCATCATTCCAAGACCTATTCCTTTTACTTGTTTAAGTAATCAAGCCCCACAACACCCTATCATTACCATTTAAGGACTTCATCCTTTGGCTCATGTGAGTAATCATACTTTCCAATTCCCTACCATTATCCAACCATAAGCCATTCCTCATCCAAAACCAATCCCATCCAAACCTTAATTGATCCAACCCTTTGAAGACCAAGCTATGTTCAAAACTAGTATTTTCTAACTCATTAAAAACCAAGGCCAAGAGAACCAACTAATCTGAAATGTTTCTATTGAATCAACCATTTGTTATAAGTCAACTTGTGATAAATCACCTATTGATCATATACTAGTTGTCAAGGAGTCTCACTGATGAACTAGTCTTTGTTGAGTCACTTATTAATAAATATAACCACCTTAATTAAATTAATTACCTCAACAATGTGCCTATTTTTTAAGATCCTCCAATTGACAATCTAGTCTCTAAGGAGTTATCTCTTGACCTTTTTCCCATCCTAAAGGAGTCCCAATTTGACAAACTAGTTTTTGTGGAGCCCATTATGCCATCACAGGCCATTACTTATCCAAAACCAAATATTCAATAAGACATCATTGTAACAAAGTACCCATCAAATGAAGAATCAAATTTAGAGTCAAGGTTTTATTCCTGAATTGACATTGGATTTACCATCAGAATTTGAATCAACATCAGTCTCAACATCAGATTCAGAGTCCCATGAGTTAGAATCATATTCAGAAGAAGAATATGTTCATGGCTATTACAAAATTGGTTATGCATGCCTTATATATCAATTTGAATAAATATATGATCCTTCTATAGTTTTTGAGGATGAGTAATTCGATTTTGACACAAGTTATCCTAGTATCTTCTACAAAGATTGTGTAGGCTCTCCCCACTCCATTACCATTCCATAATCCATTACCATCAATTAAAATATCCATATCATTGAAATTCCATCTCCCACAAGTGTTAATTGGGACTAAAAGAATCACACTTTGTTGAACTACATCCATGGTGACATAGCAGTTGAAGAAGAGCAATGTTGCCAAGACCAAATTCATATAGCAGAAGAAAACTCTCATAGTGAAACTTTTTTAGAGGTGCTAGGAGAAAATCAAAGTTAGAACTCAGCATCTTCTAGTGAAACTTTTTCAAAAGTGCTAGAAGATAATCAAAGTCAAAAGTCAACATTCCTTAGTGAAACCTTCTTAGAGGTGTTACAGGATAATCAAGACAACTTCATTGGTGAAATCCTCATTGGGGCACCAATAGCTAAGCACAAAAGTTATTCACTACTTGATGAAGACAAAATTAAAGACCAAATCAAAATAGCTTCCACTCCATAGCCTAATAAGATGTTAGCTACTCTCAAGATCAAAAAATAGAAAATTTTGGTGGTCCTATTGAGAGAATAAGTCTTTGGCCCTATCACAACCAAAATTATGTCAAATTTGGCATCAACAACATTATGTGTGACTAAAAGTCCTGATCTTTATTTATTTCCCAACTATTCCACATTACATTATCATCTACCATTATATTTCATAATCAAACCTACCATCCATTATTTTTCCTTCTTTACCATCCATGGTCACACTTTCCTTTGTATAGGCTACAAAGATACCTTGTCTCGATGTTTGAAGGAATTAAAATCAATGACCAATAAAGATCACAACATTATCAATAACCAAATTTTTAGGTTATTCTTGATAGAGAAGTTATTCAAATAAGGTTGGGGCTAGTAATTAACATGATTAAGTATTATATTTGTATCATTTGTTGATTAGGACATGCATCTCTACTTTAACAAGAAAAATAGAATCATATGCCATTTACTACACATAGGCCAAAGAAATGTACCATACCATTACCATTGTTACATATCCTTTTGCCATTATCACATATTTTTTCTATTCACCCTATCACCTGGGGGCAACCCTCTTACCATTTTATCTAATTTATCAAACCATCATTATCCTTAGCAAGGCCTTTTCATCTAACCATTCCATTCCTATCTAGACCAAAGCCTATTTTTAGTCATCCTACCCAATCCTATTTTGATCTTGGTTCCTTTGGTTCTTCCCACATGATTTGTGAGACGATTCCAATCAAGTTTCAAAAATCAATCAAATACGTGTTTAAATGACAATCTATGAAAGTAGTGTGATAGTTGAGCTAACAAGATATATTTCATTTTACATCCTATATGAAGCTTGTTTATGTGAGCCTGATTATAACTACCTATGGTAAAATTAGTGTTTCACTAGTCTTGCTACTAATTGTAACCACCTATGGGAAAATTAGTCTCATTGACTTATACCTTTGAATCCTAATTATAACTACCTATGGGAAAACACAGGGCAACACTTGTTTATCATGCATTGCCACATCACCTTGCCATTACTATTTTAATTTCGCTAGCCGTTAACTAGATTTAAAAACTTATTAAAACCTAGTTGGTTTTTTCTTGCCTTTTATGTGGATGGAATTACTATGACAAAAGGTCATTTTAGGACTATGTGGGTCATGCTCAATTCATGTTGAGGTCACCTCAGCCCTCCTTTCTAAATGTTCTCACCATTTTGTGAGTAACCTAAGCCAAATGCTCTCACCATTTTGTGAGTAGGTATCTTGTCATTTTTTAATGATTTAAGATACCTAAAAATGCCAAAAAGATTCATAATATTTCATAAATCCAAAAATATTTATCCTATCTAAGCCTAGACAGTTATCCTCGATTTGCCTTATTGGGGCATTGTCATTATTAGGATGATTTCTTTTGCTTTTGTTTTAAATATTTCTATTTTTTGTTTATTTTAGTTTTTTTTTTAAATTTGTTTTTTTGCTTGCTTGTTTGTTTGATTTTAACACTATTGCCTTAACTTGATCTATATACATTTATTAGGTGATTCTTTGAGCACATTATTCTTGAGTCTATCCATATTCATCCATTAACATTATCATCATGGTTTTTATCATTGGTGAATTTTATTTTAAGTGTTTTTTGAATTGAGAGTTAGTCCATTTGCATATTTAGGCCAAGTCTTCATGATGTTCTATCATGAATCTTATCATCACATGTTATATAAAAAATTATCATTAAGAAGGTCTACAATCAATGGAGCCATAAAAGTTTCTCCTTAACACCTTGTCAAATCCTCCCATCCCACCCTTGATCAAATCAACCCATTGACCATTCTATTTGTATCATTACTAATCAGGATGAGCATCTCCTCATTGGTAGGTACAACTAAATCATTCACACTGATCAATCTTATTTTTTTATTCATCACTTTGCACCCACTCATCTTTAATATATATTCCAAGTTGTATCCTTAAGTTATGATTGATAATCAACCCTAACTGGGGCACCATCATCTTTAAAAAATCCAAGTCATTTTAATGATTATGACTGCCAATGGGTAATTCATTATTTTTGACTTTTATTCTTGATTATAACTGCCTTTGGGCAAATCAACATCCTTTTCAAATCAATTAATGTAAGCATTTTCTCATTTGGATTAATTTAAATCATGGGTTAATTCCAACCTTTTTATTGCTTCTTTTCGAGGGACCATCCATCAATAAATGTAATGGTCATGCCCTTGAGGGGGCATCATCCTAGGCTTCCCAAAACCATTTGGAGCTTTTTCTTCAACCATCATCTTATTTTTTGGTATAGAGACCTTTTCTCATTATTTGAGAATATATTGCTTTGCCTATGGTTTGCAACATCTTCCCAAATAGGGACAAACTCTAGAGACCTAAAACTAGCCACGGATAACCTCCAATCAAGGTTTTGATCAATTCTTACCAAAATATGCAATTTGGCCCAAAAACACTAAAGAATATTAAAAGCTTTGAACCTGACATATTCAAGTGCTGATTTTGACTAGGGTGTCATTAAATGGGGTAATACAATTTATAGGCTAGCTAACTTTGATCAGATCATTCTGAGTCAAAATGCTAATTTTGCACCTAGGTACTTTAGATTGCTCTTTTCTATCAAATCTCTTACATAAGACATGTGCCTTTGTTATTTGTTATTGGTAACATCATAAATAGGATAATGGATCCAATGCATCTGACATTGACTTCTAACTCCAATCCAGTCAAATTTTGGACCAATAAAAAGGTATTCTAATCAATTTGAGTAATTTGTGCACAAAGTTATTTATCATGCTTAAGAGATAATTAAACAAAATTAGAGACTCATTCATAATTCCATGGAAAATTTTGGAATACTTTTTTTTGGAAATGAATATTGAATATCTACATCATCAAGTGACATCATTTCTTGGGAAGACATCTCTAGGCCATAAATGCCACAAATATCAGAATTCATGCTTCCTATATCTCATCAATGCCCTCCATGGCTCTTAATTGATCCTTTATCCTAAATATTGCTGAATCTATTTATCAATTTTAATTTCATAATTTGATTAATCTTTATCCACACATATCAATCTTGAGATGGATGGTTCAGGTTGATTCTAGCCATTTTTCAAAATCTATAAATAGAGAGGCCATGAACATCATCTTGAAGCTATCTTGGTGCAAATTTATTTTGTTCAAATATCTTCAAAATCTATTTCAATTAGTTTACCATGCCAAATTGATTCCAAGCCAAGCCAAGCCAAAGCCACAAGGTGCCAAGGAGAAGAGGAAATAGCTAAGCCTCCTTTGATGAAGATTTCATGAGCACAAACCATGCAAGCCACTACAACAAGCATTTTAGAGCATCCAAAGAAGGTAAAAGAAGGTTTATTTTGAATTTTATTTGTAAACTTTATTCATATTTGTTAACTAATATCTCCCTAGTGTCTTAGCCTAGAGATGCTATGCTAGCTAGTGTATTTCTTTTATTTTATTTTCATTTTGAAAATAACACGATACTAACCATCCTCTCTTGAGTCAAATTCCTAGCTCACAAGAACCACCAAATTTTTCTATTATTTGATCTTGAGAGTAGCTACCATATGATTTGGTAGTATATTTGAAGTTATTTTTATTTGATCTTTGATATTATCTTCATCAAATAGTGGAGAAATTTTATGCTCAACTATTTGTTCCCTGATGAGGTTTTTACCAATGAAGTTATCTTGATTATCCTGTAGTGCCTCCAAGAAGGTTTCACTAATGAATGTTAAATTTTGACTTTGATTGTTTTCTAGCATGTTTGAAAAGGTTTCACTAGAAGATGTTGAATTTAAACTTTGACTATCCCTTAACACCTCTAAAAAGGTTTCACTAGGAGATTGTTCTTCTTATACATGAATTTGGTCTTGGACTCCTTTCTCTTCTTTAACTACTATATCATCATGGATGAAGTTTAACAAAGTGTGATTTTGTAAATCCCAATCAACACTTATGGGAGAAGGAATGTCAATAATATGGCAATGCTGGTTGATTGTAATGGAATGGGGGCTGACTATACAATCCTCATAAAATATAGTAGGAGAACTTGTAGTGATGCTAAAGTAATCATCCTCAAAAACCATATAGGGATCACAAATGTATTCAAACTAATATACAAGGCATGCATAACCAATATTGTAACAACCATGAACATATTCTATTTTTAAATCTAATTATGACTCAATGGACTTTGAATCCAATGGTAAGACTAATGTTGATTCTAATTTTAATGATAAATCCAATGTCATTTCAAGAATAGAACCTAACTCTAATTCTAATTCTTCATTTGATGAGTAATCTATTATAATGATGTCTTGTTAAATGTTTGGTATTGGAAAAATAATGACCTATGATGGCATAATGGGCTCCATAAAGATTGGTTTGTCAAAGTGGGACTCATCAAGGATGGGAAAAAGGTCAAAAGACAAATCCTTAGAGACTGGCTTGTCAATAAGAGGCTATTAAAAAATAGGCATATGATTGAGCTAATGATTTTCCCAAAGGTATTTATAATCATTAAGAAGTGACTCAATAAATATTGACTTGTTAGAGTGAGACTCCTCAATAATAGGTATAGGATTGAAAGGTGTATCCTCATAAGTTGACTTGGCATAAATGGTTGGTTTAATACAATCATCTTAAATTGGTTGGTTTTCTTGATCTTGGTTTCTAATGAGTTGGAAAATACTAGTTTTGAACATATTTTGGTCTTTGAATGATTAGTTCAGTAGAGGTTGCAATTGGATTGGTTATGGTTTTCTAAAGTGGGGAACTATTGGCAAAAGATGAAGAATGATCAGTGATTGGATAATGATAGTGCATTACGGATCTTTATTTCTCACACAAGTTAAAGGATGAGGTATTGGTAAATAATGGTATGGCATTGTGGATCTTGATTACTTACATAAGCCAAAGGATGTGGTCTTATAAGGATAAGGCTAGGGCATTATGAATATTGGTTGATTGCACAAGCCAAAGGATGAGGTCCAAAAATGGTAATGGTATTCCTTAGATATTTTATAACTTAGTAGATCATATAATCCAAAGGAGGGTTAGGGGTAGTCGAGGGTTAGAGAAAAAAAGGTATCATGGAGCTTGATAGCTCACACAAGTCAAAGCATTCAAGTCCTCCTGATAAACCATATCATCCCAATATTGAGTTATATTATAAGTTAGTTCTTAACTATGTTCCATGTACTAATATTTTTAAAGAGGATATGGATCTGTATCCCAAACAACATTATCTATAATTGGGTCTTCAACAAATTTCTCCTCACAAACCTCTTCATACCAATCAAGGTCTCAAGTTGGATTATAAGCAAGCATTTGGTTATAATCAATTTATATGACCACTCTATCATAACTTGGATTATATGTGATTAAACCATAAATGTACTTATAAATGTCTATATTAATGATGAAATATTTAAAAATAAAAATATTTAGATTTCTACAAATCTTGAAAAATAATGTTTAAAGGACAAAAGGTTCAAACTTGGTTGAAAATGGAGTTGTATCTCCAATGTGGTCTGAAAATAGAGTTGTATCTCTAAAATAGTTTATGATAAAACTTGGCATAAAATAGTCTAACATCAAATATCATAAACACAAAAGGTCAAGCATCTGAATAAAAACTATCATGTCAAACGTCTAGGTCAAAGTCTTCCAAACAGGGTCTACACTAGGAAAAAGAAAAGAGTCACTAGGTCTTTTGTCTAAATGCAAAGTCAAAATCTAGGATCAAATAGGTTGTGTTAGGACTTTTGGCCAAATTACATCAAAGGATAGGATTCAAACAAAGGATTGATGTGATTTGATTTAATCTAACAAGTTTTGAAATGGCTTTGATATAGACTTGGCACATAGAATCAAACATAAACATGATCAAATGGTATAAGGCATAAGGCATAAGGCATAAGGAAAAAGGCATTTGAATAAAGGTTTTGTTCTTCCAAACAAAAGCACAAATAGTTATGAGGATAGTCTCTATGAACAAACAAAATAGACAAAAGTTAATGGTGTAACTGTGCTACACAAAAGCTCTCAAAGCAAACTCGAAATGGTTGGAAATTTTTAAATAGCTTGGATTATATGTAAAGAGGTCTATCAAACAGGTCTCAAAATAATTTGTGTAGCATAAGAATGCTAAACTACTCAATAGGATGTATAAAATTATTTTTTCAAAAACTCTAAGTCAAAATGGCTCTAATACAAGTTTGGTAGCATAACACTACCCTTCTCAACACAAATGATTCCCACACACAAATTTGGACAAATCTCTAGGGCATAAGTGTTATATCAAATGGATAAATGGCAAAATAGGATGGATAGTCAAAGTCTAAGACTCAAAAATGTTAGAAAACATGAAAGATGACTTGAGTCCTTCCAAATGATGATAATGATGTTGAGTCTAAAAATGGCCCTCAATTCAAATTGGAAATTGAACTCAAGTTAAAATAATTCAAGTGCAAAGTAGCAAACCTAATTTACCACATCAACCTTTAGAACTTATAAAATTACAAGTTTAGATTTAAACTATTAATGAGGGACTTAAACAAAATTGTGGAAAAAGGTTTAGACTCAAATGGGAAACATAGCTACACCAAATTGGAAGATATGACACAAAGTTTTTGATGATGAATTTGAACAAGGAAAAATATGGTGTTCACTTAGGCATCATAACACCTCATTGTTCAAAGAAATTTAGGGACAATGTGTTTGGTTAAGTTTTTAACACCAAGTTTTGACTCTCAAACAAGACCAAGTAATCAAAGACCAAGACAAACTAATTAACTAATTTTCTTAAGTCCTAAATTGACAAAGTGAGGCTAAATAAACTAATTATTTTTTAAACATTCTAGATGGATCTATTGAATAATGAATATCATGCCAAATGATGTAAAATAAGTGCACTTTAATTAGGTGTCCACATAACTTGGCTTGTTACAAAAAGGTTTTACCCTTTTTTCAACTACTACATCCATCACTTACTCATTATAGTGTGATGTCTAATGTATAGATACATCTCAGTGCTTAACCCCAACACTAAAAAGTGGTTTAACCTCTCAAACCTATGATCCTAATAGGGGTGTTGAAGTCAATGATAGGAGATGAAACCCTAAGTCAAAGCTCCCCTATAGAACTTATGGGAGGTAATAAATTCCCCCTCACAAGCTAAGATGTAATGAAATAAATGACTAAGTGAAAGATATTTTGATGTTGTGTCTAGGTCACTAAAGTCATGCAAGTCCTTGAGGAGATCCTTAATAACTTCTCTTTCATGCCTTTGACTAAGGCACTTAGCGATAAATATGATGGTTTTGATCCCAAAATTTATCTAAAGGGGATGGATGGGAGAGCATACACTTAACATCTTTATTTTTGCCAAATAAATGCTATTTAAGCAACTATTGAATACAAACTTTGACAAATGAGTTCAATTTTAAACACCCAATGAAAAATATGGTGATTTTCTTTTAACCTCTTGGTCTTAAGTTGTGAACTTTGAAAGACAATCACAAAACTTAATCAATAAATCACCCTAAATATTTTCTTTAAACAACAAAATTAAGGATTATAATTCATTTTAGACATCTAAATTAAGTGTGAAAAGACTAATTTATCTTACTTTGGTGATTTTTTAAGTAGATCCTATAAAAAAAATGTTTTCACTTTATTTATCTTTGAAGCACATTTCTAAGTAAGATAAACAACTTTTGAAAATGAGCTCTTAGGTTTCACATCGTTGAGTTGGGCTACACAAAAGAGTTTGGCTACATAGGCAAGTTGGGTTGAATAGGTGATTTGGGATGCACTAACAACTTAGGCTAGAAAATGAGTTGGGCTAGCAGGTGAGTTGGGTTGGCAGCAGAGTTGGGTTACATAATCCCAACCACAAAAATGGATTTTTACTCAATTTTTTGCTTTCTTTGCTTCTACACTCCAAAATCCTGCATGATAATGGTTACTATGTTTCTTGTAGGTGTAATTTGACCAAATTTGTCAGGCTAAATCCCACTAGGCATGCCATTATGTAGACTAAGAATTTGACTCAAGAGAGGTGATTAGTATTGTGTTAGTTTCAAAATGAAATCAAATTGAAAGAAACACACTAACAAGCATACATCTCTAGGCTTGGACACTAAAAATAAGGATAATAACAAACATAAATATGATAATAAAAACTAAAACATGAAAGAAAAATTCTTTTGCCTTCTTTGGAGCGTCCAAATGGTTTATAGAGTGGCTTACTCGGCTTTATGCTTCAAAAGGTTTATTGCAATGGAGATTAGCTATCCTCCACCTCTTCTTGGCCCCATATGGCTTGTGGCTTTGGGTTAGTTGAACAATTTGGAATTATAACACTAATTACAATGGCTTTTGGAATCAATTTAGCATTATAACTTTGTACCAAAATAACTTAAAATTCATGTTCATGGCTCTTCTATTGATAGATTTTGCAAAACGACCAGAATGCACACAAACCATCCATCTCAATATGAAGATGTGTGGCTAATAATACATTTAATTTTTTACAAAAAAATCAATAAATTACCTCATAAATATTTTGGATAGATAGGCAATAAATAGGTATGGAGGGTCTTAATGAGGCATGGGGTGGCTTGATCAGATATTTTATGCATTTATGGCCTAGGGATGTCTTTCCAAGAAATTATGTCACTTGATGATGCAATTTATTCAATATAAATTTTTAAAAATAAATATTCAAAAAAATTTATGGAAAATTAAATTAAGCTATTGATTTGATTTAATTAGCCTTAAACATGATTAGTCAACTTTGATGCAAACCTTGGCAATTTGTGCATAAATTAATCAAATTGGCCAAAATGTTGTATTATTAGCTTGAAATTTCATTAGATTGGAATTATAAATTGATGTTAGATGTGTTGTAATTCTAATTTAAGATGTTTCCAATGTAAAATAACAAAGGCATGTGTCTTGTACAAGGAATTTAGTAGAAAAGAGTAATCCTGAGTACTTAGGTGCAAAAATATCATTTTGACTTGAAATGATCTGATCAAAGTTAGTTGATTCATAAATTACATTGCCCCATTTAGTGACACTTTGTCTAAAATCAAAACTTGAATATAACAGGTTCACATCATTTAGTGTGTTTTAGTGTTTTTAGGCCAAATTGTGCATTTTGGTAAGAATTGGTCAAAAGCTTGGTTGAAGGTCATTGATGGCTAGTTTTAGATGTCTTAAACACCCACATACCTAGAAGTGTTCTCATGTTTCCCAAATATGGAATAGGTTTGAACCCCCTCTTCTAGGGTGAAATATTTACTGACAATAGGTCCTATGATAAACTTAATAGGATCTCTAGGGAAATCCCTAATATTTGCTAGATACGGCGGGGCTCATGATCGTATAGGGTGTTATCTAATAAATGGTTCATATAAATAACTTTTCCCCTTCAAGGATGACCTATATGGAATCAACCACTTATCCCAACAATAGCTTTTCTTGATATTTATACTCCACCAAAACATAGAGTGTGGATTAGTGTGTGGTGGTGGAATCCATGGTCACTATTCCCCTAAGACTACGACAAGTGCATGGGTGTCAAATCCACATAATATTACCAATAAATAATTAAAAAATAGGGTTTATTAGTGGTTTTTGATCCTTTAGGAATCAATGCAAGGATGTAAGGAGGAGAGCATACATCACTATAGTCCTTGGGTGACATATAAGTAAACAAAAAGATTTATTAAATGATTAATTTAGATGTGATACATATAAAATAAATATAAGATATTTACAATATGATTTATCAAAATGCTAAAATATTTTTGGTAGGTGACCTACAAGACAATTTATTATTAATTTTGATTCGAAATCTTGAGGGGTAACCTGGAAGACAAGATGTTATATAAAAATATGATATGCAAGATAATATTTTAGACAAAGACAAAATGTGACCTGTAAGACATGATATTATCAAAATGGATTTGATTGTGTAATTACATAAAAACACCCAAAATGTCAATCTACTAATTGATAATTAGAGTCATGAGGATAAAAATGAAAACACAAATGAATATTCATATCAACACTCAAATCTTAAAGCTAATTTTTCTAAACCAAGATTAAATAATTAAATACTAAAGGATTAAGGATAAAATTTTCTCACAAGTAGACTCAGAATTTTGGCATGATTTTGGATTCAAGACTTGATCAATGATTTGGATGATATCATGGAATCATGGATTTTTGGTTGATTTTATATTTGGTATGGAGATTGCATGTATTTAATAGTTAATTTATCCATGTAGGAGTGGATTTTTTAAATAGATTGAGGGAGGGAAGATCGATGGTCACCATTCAAAGTTGATTGCCACAAGATCAATAATGGAGGATTATCCAAGGAATTAAAAATTCCTTGGAATCCTATATAATAGAGGCTTCTAAAGAGAAATGGGCTAGGTTAGAGAGGATTCTAGAATTTGAGAACTCTATAATTCATTTAGGGGCTAAGTAAGATTAGTAGGGTATTAGAATAGGTGATTAGGAACTAAGGATGTAGAAAAGCCCAAGAATAGGATAGGGTAGGTGGGTGGGTCATGGGAATTTTAAATTATAAAATAGTGGATAAGTGAGATTAAGAGATTATTAATATATGATTATAAGTATTAATATATTTGTATGGTAGGGATAAGGTTATTGCCATAAATAAGAATGAAGGGGATGTTAAATAAATGACCAGAAGGAGTGATATTATGATATAATTAGAGTGGATAAATTAGATAATATAAATTAGTGTCGATTAATATTAATATTATTGATGATAAAGTAAGTGAGCAAATTTTGGTGTCTACACTTGGGAATAAAAGTTTTTTTATTAAATTTTGTTTATTTAAGTCTAAAGGAAAATAGAAATAAGGATGGGGATAAGTGATTATAATGAACCTAGATTTGGTTTACGCAATGTATCTAGACATTGTGAGTACTCCTCTTTGGCTTGGGAGGACTACCTACAAATAAGAAAACACTACCACATGTTTGTTAGCAGATAAATGAGTGGGATGCCAAGCTATGCACTTGTTCTAGGAAGTGTGAAACTTCCCTAGATATGATAGTCCACTTTTGAGAGGTAAAGTAATAATAAATAATTGAAAGAGAGGTAAAAAGAGTGAAAGAGATAAAATTACCATTATTAACAACATGTGTGTAGTAAAGAGTGGCAAGGTGCAAGTGAGGCATTTTGTTTATGTTTTATAAGTTATATGGGTAGGTTTTAAAGATGATAAGAAATTGATAGTCAATAACATTGATAGGGGAGTGACCAATATTAGTTAGGCTACTGAGGTCAGTAGTGATGTGATCGATGTTACTTAGGCTACCGAGGTTGGTAGGGGTAATATTTGTTTAAGAGCTTGTAAAAGGCTTTCTTGGGTCTAGGAACTGGTTTAAATCAGGTCAAAGAGGTTAAAATAGTTATGAGAAGGAGATTATGGATTGAATAAGTTTGGCCAGAAGTTTGGTATGTCAAGTAAAAGGGAAATAAGTAAGGAAGCTTTTTAACTCCCTCATGGGGGTATGGTCAGAAGTGTATAAAGCAATGCATGATAGATACAAAGAAATAAAAGAATAAATATTTAAATTACCTATACTATTAGTGATATACTTAGTTATGGTGGTCATTGAATGATAAGTGCCAAGTTGATGGTCTTTATCAGGGAGTCTGAACTTGGATGCTTGAATAGAGAGAACAAGTGGATGTTATTGGTCCTCAAGATCTCAATTGTTGATGGTGATTGACTTACGTAGAGTGACTATAAGCTTGGATGTAAAAAATTAGAATGATGTGAGCTTAAACAAGAGTAATAATTGATTTTATTAATTTTTACTGACCTGAACTACAGGGTGGAATTTGGCTTATATTATTGACATCAATGATCCTACCAATGTCATCTAGGATCCTACTGACATCAGTCGTGGGTTGACTGATGTTGGTAATAGCCCTAGAATAGGTAAACCTTTCTATTTTTGGCCTAATTTATGTTGTTTTACATGTCAAGTGTGACACTTGTTATGAAATGTTAAAAATAAGAGGTTAGGAAGGAAGTAGTTATTTAGGAATTTATTTTGAAAGTGGGAATAAGTCATGGATTTTTAGGATGAGGGGACCAAGTCTTGAGGTGACTCATCATGGGAGAATTAGTCATAGGGTGAGGTGTCCAAGTAAGGTGGTAATGGGATTTTTTAATTAATTTAATTAAATATCTTAAATTAATTAAATATGTGAGGGGTAAAAGTATGGGTTAGGGAGATTAATTTTTATTATTAAAATGGGTTTAGGGGGTTTCTACACAAGGAGTTATGCACGTGTGTGTGATGTAATTTTAGTGTCCACATTTATCCCTTTTATCTTGTAATTTGTACTGACATATTGCAAGACAAAAATAGGAGTTAGATGCTCTAAGTATTGGATGAGGTATCCCCCCTTAAAATGAGATTTGATAGAAGAGAAACTAGAATCAGGTATCAGTTTGATAGAAAGGTAATTGTGTGACTGGTGGATAATTGATCATCACTTCGTATGTGTAGGCCACAATGAGATATAGTTGACAAAATCAAGAACATGCAAGGTTAGGGAGGAATCGAATAGAAGTAACCAAATAAAATTTTGTAAGTGATAGTGGACAAGTAAAATTAATCAAATTTGTAGCTATAATGGTCAATGTGTCCCAGGTATCTGAGGCAGGAAGTGCCCCTAGGAAACACAAAAGGGTTGAAGGTGATAGGATGGGCTTGGTTTCCATCCACAACACCTAAAATACATATGTGTGCATAATAGCCAACTATAATAGAATAAACCAAGTAGTCAATATAAGCAATGCACTCCTTGTGTAAAAGGGTCAATGATTCAGGAAATATTAGTGATCTCAAAGCACAGTCATCAAGGGTCAATATTTAAGTGATCTTCAATATCATTTTGTCATGGTTGGGGGAGATATATGTGATCTTCAATTACCCCAATGTATGGGTAAGGTTATGTAAAGTTGTGGGTTTTATGTTAGAAAATAGTATTGGGAAGGTGCCGACATTGGTTATATGTGCCAATATTGGTAATATAAAGTTCCAACATCATAATAACTAGGGAAACATTACCGATGTCGATAGGTGTAAGCACCAATGTTAGGTCAAGAATGCTAACATTGATAGCTAACCAAACCTAATAAAAGGGGGTTTAGTGGTAGATCAAATTCATTTTAAACCTTGTGATTGGAGAGAAGGGATAGAAATTGAGAGTGATTTGAGATGGTAGTGTAAGGAGGGGACCCAATGGGAGTAACATGACCATAGGAGCCATTAGTGCCAGCCAGGAGGAGAATACGAGATGAGGTAAGAGCCTAAGCTACTTTGATTTGGTTTTTTCAATTTTTAGGTTAAATGAGAGGTGGATTTGTAAAAAAAGGATTGCGGGGTAGAAAATAGGTTAGGGTAGGTGTAGGATAAGTTAGGGGGATGTGGGTGTAGTTTTTTATGGGAAATGGGTAGGTTGGGTGTGGGTTATTTAGCCCTGGGGATGAACCAGTCACTAACATCAATGAGATCAACCGATGTCAACCAACACAACATTGAGGCCCACCAATGTTGGTTGACATGACATCGAGGTCAATAGTTTTTTATCGACATCGACTGTGACATAAGCTAATAAAGTTATGACATTGGCATTAATACCAATGTCAGCTACTATTGAAAAGTAGCAAACAAGAGAAAGGGTGAGGTTTTGATCTCTATTGGAAGTAATCGACTAGCCTAATGGCCAAAATAGGCTTAGAATACCCCTTTTCATCTATGTGCTACCTACATAGCCCAATTTAGGGCCTCAAGCCAATGTAGTTCTCCCAAAACCTAGGAAAATGATCTGAAAAGGTAAGTTGAGATAGTTAGAGAGGTCTAGGGTTTAAAAGATAGGTTAGAGAGTTAAGAGTTAAGAATATAGGTAGGGAGGTTTAGATTTGGAATAGGTGGGTAGGCCTAGGGTAGAAAGAGAGAGGTAGTGAAGCCTAGTGTAGTTAGTAAGGTGGGTATATGGTCAAGCTAACCTCAGAAGACCCCATGTCGACTGAGTGCTACCTATATAGCCCAGTGTAGGGCCTTAGACCAATGTATTTTTCCTATTGAGAAGGGAAAAAGGTGGTGATAAAGTAGATTAAAAGGGATATGACCTAATTTATTTATGTATGGATGCAAGTAAGTATGGAACTTACATTACAAGATCATCTACTGTGGTTATTGACACACATGAGGAGAGATGTTATTCCAAATGAGTGGGAGTATATAGCATCTATGGGTTTAGGAGGAGTGTGATGGTACTATCATGTCTAATGGGATATGTCACTAATGATAGATTTGATTAAGAGGTGGGATCTTACCACTAACACCTTTCATCTATCGACTGGGGAGTTAACAGTGACACAAGAGGATGTCTATAGGATTCTGTGACTACCACTCCAAGGTGAGGAGATTTTTGTATGCTCAAGAGAGGATCATGATATACACATGGTTGATTTATATGGGGATCATGTTAGTGAGGTGATCTACCACTCTGTGAGTTTTGTATATGAGCCACTCTACATGGTTGATGAGGATCAACATTGTTTGAGCATCCTAATGATGATCAAGATCATAGTGTATATATTAGCCAATACAGATGGAGGGAGATTTTTGATTACTTTGACTGGTGTGCTTATGTAGATGATTGAGAAGTAGACCATTTTTGCTTGGGGTCTAGTATTTTTAGCATAGTTATATAAAGAGTTGTGGGTTTTGAGGTTGTGATGGTGATACAATCTATGTGTCAGCCATCTTATACAGTATTGGGCATATGAGCACATCATGGTGACATGACGACTAGGGCTACCTACCACTATCCTAGCCAACTTCAAGGTTGGATTTATATAGTAGAGAGATGGGTGGCACATACCTAGGTAGACAACATTATGTGAGACATTACCTACTATAGGCATATGATCAAGGGCCTGATCCCTACAAATATCATGTGGAGACTGTATCTAACATATCTAATTTTTAGAGGGTAGGAAGAGAAGCTTGTTGTGTTGTAGAGCTCATTATGGGCTAGAGGGAGATGGGTTGGTGAGCTGAAGATGGTACCCATGGCACAGGTCAAGAGATAGTTTGGTCTATTACAAGATATTCTACCTACCTTCCCTTGATATAGGAGGGATGACATAGAGGCACCCTTACCATTACTGCAGGAGACCAATGGGATAGATTTTGAGGAGTTACTAATAGGGCTAGGTGTTAGGGACCTAGGGTGTATAGTGGCCTATACAACTTAGTGGGAGGGCTACATCTAGTAGTGGAGGTTAGGAGGCCACTAGTAGACTTGTAGGGGTTAGTTAGGGAGTGAAATGTAGTGCAAAAGGCTCAAGATACAATAGTAAAATCTTGAGATGTAGTGGTGTAGGATTGAGAGATAGCATAGGTAGAGGTTTTAGCCTTACAAGGGTAGGTGGTGACATTGTAGATTCATATTAGGGTGGTATAGGGTCTTGTTACTATTTTCTAGGGTCAAGTGACTATAGTGATAGTAGAGAGAGATAGTTTGAGAGAAGCAAGTTAGGCCACTCTTCCTCCTCCAACACAAGGACCAATATAGGCTGGGCTATCATCTAGTGCTATGGGTCCTCTATAGAGTGTATCTATGGTGAGGTATTCATCTTCCCTAGATGAGATTACTTACTATGAGAGGGAAATTAGAGAGTCCCCATAAATACCAAGATATTTAGAGTTTAGAGAGTAGGAGAGGTTGATGTCATGTGTGATGGATTCAAGCTCATGTCAATGTAGATAAATAGAGAGTGGTAATGATACTGCATCTTCATGACCTTAGGGAAAGGCTTGAGGACCTTGAGTATTAGTGTTTGCCAATTTTTGTCTATATATATTATATGTACACTGGCTTATGAGTTGAAGATGTGAGAAATACATTTTGAGAGAGATTTATGATTTTATGATGATGTAGATGATGAACATGTATTTGATCACATATTATACATATGAGATATTCATTTATTTCCATGTGTTTATTTGAGATGTGTTGCTTATGATTATGATGTTGATATGGATGATGTTTATTTGATGTTATGTTAATTTGAATGTTAATGCTGATCATGTTATTGGAGTTAGACTAGCCTTTCCCATATATGTGATGGTATATTCATAGTTGATCGGTTAGCTTCATCTTAGCATTTTCCATATTTGTGATGGTGTATGCTTAAAATGAATAGATTGAGTAGATATATATATTTCAGCATTTTTCCTTATTTATGATGGTGTATGCATAAAATAAATAGGTTGATTATTTTAGTATTGGTATGAAATTATTTGTTTATCACAAATAGAGATATTAACATGTGATGTAAATGGGAAAATAAAGAGGTAGAATGCTCGTGCATTGTAAAAGACCGTAATTTAGAACATAAATAGGTTGAGGAAAATGAGCCTCTTTCATGCCTTATATCTTTGAACCATTGTGTTTGTTAGAGAAACATCATGTTTACCTCATCTTAAGAGAGCTTCATAGTCCCTTGAAAGAGTATGAGAGGAAAAAGGGTGGAATGAGGGAAAATGTTTAGATAGCATAACCTACCAAGTAGAAATGGTATGTCCCTTTTGTGGGTGACCCAAGAGTTACTATAGGCAAGTCCATGACTTAAATATTTTTTTTTTGTGTGTGTAAGTTGATCAATACGGGAAGCCTACAATGGGATTTTGTATAGGTTAAGGTCATGCAAAGAGGTGAGGAGTCCTTTGCATTGGTTTTTCCCTTTAAAAAACAAATCTTGGCTTAGCCATCCTTCAAGATAGTGGTCTAAGCATTTGTTTTTAATTTTAAATAGCTATCCTTCAAGGGATCAATCTATTGATAGTATCAAATGGAAGTTACGTAGCTATCCTTCAAGGGAGCAGTCTATGTTGAAAAAACAAGACCTAAGATTTTATAACTTTTTCAAATATCCCATTTTTGTTTTCTTTTTTAAGTCATGGACAAGCTAATAGAGACTTAAGAGTTTTCCACTGTGAGGATAAAACCATACCACAATGTAAGTTATCCAAGTGTATAGGAGTAAGGGTTAAGAGGAAGGGAAATGAATGTAATAGGGATTCTCAAGGGATGAGCTCAAGTTAAACATGAAATAAAGTGATGCTGGCTTAACAAAAGAATGGTGATAGGTGTAAGGCATTTAAAGTCTCAGATTCTATCCTTCCTTCAAGAGAAGACAAGAAATAAGTTCCTAGACCATAATTACGAGTTATGATATAAGGTCCAAGCCAATTAGGAGAAAACCTACCCCATTTTCTTTTCTCAATGTTTGTCACATGTTGATTTTATTTTAAGATGAGACCTCCTACATTTAAATCTTTCTCTTTGAGGTTTTTGCTATAAACATTTTTGATATGCTCTTTATATATTTGGAGGTGGTTGAGGGCTATGAGATGACTTTCATCAAGCAATTCAAGTTGGGTCAAATGTTCTTGCTGAAAGTCATCTTTAGTAAGTATGTCATGTAGAGAAATGTGAAGAGGAGTTTAGACCTCAAGAGGCAAAATAGCCTCCATCCCATATACCAATGAAAAAGGTGTAGCACCCATAAGGGTTTGAATTCTAGTGTGGTAAGCCCATAAAGCAAAAGGAATGTGTGTGTACTAGCTTGTATCATTGACTACCTTCATGAGAATCTTGGTCAAAGTTTTGTTATAATCTTTTATTTGTCCATTAGGTTGGGGATAGTATGGTGATGAGAAGCTTAATTTGATTCCAAATGCATCACAAAGACCTTGAACAGTCTTGTTTTTGAAAGACTTGCCATTATCTATTATAATCTTATGAGGTATACCAAAATGATGGATGATATGATGGTTAATAAAGTCAATAATTTTTTCAACTTTAGTGGAGATGAGAGGGATGACCTCAACCCACTTGGTTATGTATTCAATAGTAGTAATGATAGAATGATGATGGAGGGATGAATGCAAGTTAATCTCTTTGATTAAATCTAAGCCCCACTAGGAGAAGGGACAAAAGTATTTTGAAACTTGTAATGCATGGTTGGGAATGTGAAGGAGGTTAGCTTGTTGTTGACACTTGATACAATGTTAAACATAATTAGCATAGCCTTGATGAAGTGTGGGTGAATAATAGCCAAGTTGAAGGATACATTTAGAAACTATGTGACTATTGAAATTCCCACCACAAATCTCATCATGGCTTCCTTAATAGAAAAGGGAGTCTTATTACTAGTTAGGCATCTAAGGAGAAGACCATCAAAACTTTACTTGTAGAGAAGTCCCCCTAGTATTAGTGTAATGAGTAGCATGTTTTATGAAGGCCCACTTCCCATTATTCGAAAGATCAGGAGGGGTAATAGAGAAGGAAAGATAATCCATGAGTTATTTGTACAATAAGTCTTATGGGTTGGTTGTTACATTTCTGACAAAGAGGATGTTAGCTGAGACATAGTAGGATAATGTTAAGTGACGCATGGTGACATATATTCTTGAAGAGGAGGATGAAGAGGGTATGTGTGAAGCAAGTGAAGCCATCATGTCATCAAACTTATTTGTAGATAAAGAAATAGTTTTCTAGAGATAAGATTCAAATGATTTGAAGGGGGTATCTACATGATGTTTATACTGCTACAAAATTTCATTTTTTCATAAGTAGGAACCATTAACTTGGTTAACTACTAGCTGAGAATCACTAAAAATATTTATGGATTTGATACCCAAGAAGAGAGATATTTGAAGTCCTAGAATCAAAGCCTCATATTTGTCCATATTGTTAGTGCATTCAAAATCTAGTTTAAATGACAAAGGCATAGGCTCTCCATCTAGACGAATATGAATGACCCCCACACCCCCACCATGTTGGAATTTAGATGTATCAAAGAATGTTATCATTTGATAAGAGATGCCATCGGTGGAGAGTGTTGTAATAGATTAATCAGGGGATTCAAGGTTTGAAGGTTGATTTTTAGGTAACAGGCTAGTAACTAACTGGTCCACAATTGTATTCCCCTTAATAGATTTTTGTTAAATAAACTCGAAGTGGAATTCAAAAAGAATCATGAGCCACCAGGTTACACATTGGTTGTGATAAGGTTTAGAATGCATGCATTTGAGATTATTAGTATGAGTGACCACATAAGTTTTGTGAATTAGGAGATAATGGTGAATTTTAGAGGTAGAAAAGACCAACACAAGGAAAAGTTTTTATATATGGCTATACCAAGTCTCATAATCAATAAGTGTATGGCTTATGTAATAAACCACTTGTTCTCGATATTGGTCATCTTGATGTCCAATCATAACACCTAGAGAATGGTCTATTAAAGAGATGTATAGATAAAAAAGCTACTTTACCTTAAGTGGAATAAGAATTGGTGGGGAAAGGAGGTATTTTTTAAGTGCATCAAAGGCCTCCTAGAAATCTATATTCTATTAGAATGATACATCCTTTTTTAGGAGATGGTGAAAGGGTTGGTAGTGATCTGACAATTGGGGAATGAAGCATTAAATTGACTGAAGCTTGCCTTGTAGACTACAGAGTTGTTTGATATTAGTAGGTTGGGGAATTTCTAGGATTGATATAACCTTTGATAAAACCTAAGAGTTTACCCAAAAAAACACCAAAGACACATTTATTTGGGTTTAGTCAAACATTATATTAGAGGAGATGAGTGAATATGGTTCTGAGAATTGTCAAGTGTTCTTGATGAAGTTTAGATTTGCCAAGTAAGTCATCCACATAATCCTCTATAATTTTGTGTAGGAGATCATGGGAAATGTAGGTCATGATGCATTGGCAAGTTGCAACAACATTTTTCAGGCCAAAATTCATGACCCAATAATAGAAAGCCCCCATGGGGTAATAAAGGTTGTCTTATGTTGATCCTCAAGAGCGAACAAGATTTGATTATATCTAGAGAATCAATCCATAAGTGATAACATCTCATGGCCGACTATTAGATCAACAAGTTGGTCAATATTAGGTAATGGGAAATAATCTTTTGGACATAAAAGATTTAAATCATGATAATCAGTGCAAAATATAGATTCCCCCAGTCACTTTTATGATCGAAAAAATATTAGAAATACATTATAGGTAGTTGATGGGTTGGATAAAATTAACAAAAAGGAGGTGTTGGAGCTCTTCTTTGAAAATGAGAGCAATATGAGGATGCATTTTATGAAGCTTCTATTTAATGGGTTTAGTATCTCAATTGGTGATAATGTTATGGGTGAAGATAGAGGGGTCAATACCAAGCATGTCATTATAAGACCAAGCAAAGGCTTTGCTATGGTAATTAAGAAATGTGGCATAATCGACTTGCTTAGAGGAATCTAAAGATTGGCCAATCTTAAGGATGTGGGGGTTATCATGGGAGGGCAGGTTGATGTCAATGGTTGATTCATTTAACATAGCTTACATTTTAGATGGGAGAGATCATTGGATATAGGAATCATCCACACCCATGTATGTGATAATTTCATCATCAGCTTGACATTAGATAGTATTAATAGTGAGAGAATCTTCATCAATTATTTCAAGATGAATGAGAGGAAGGGACCTTATTTACTTACCCTGATGATAGATGGATGGCCCCAAATGGATGCCATTTATTGAAAAAAAAATTATGAGGTATAGATACCTCTGATTCCATAGGTGATGGTAGAGAAGAAGGTGGAGAAGGAGAGGTTTGTTATTTCATAATTGGTTTATGGGAGGTTTTAGTGATTTTATATGGTTCATCATATCCCACTCCATTTCTTTTTTTAGTATTTTCAATGGTGTTGCTAGTAGGATATTGGATAGGCATATGGACACCTTATTCATAATGACCCAAACCAAATCTTTTCTAGGCACACCTATAGAGATAGGTTTGAGTGAATCTAGGGTTACTCAGGAAAGAGAAGTCATAGGTAAATGGTTGTGGCAAAGAAAATGGATTGTTGATAGTGAGAGCTTGATCAAATCCCCCATATGTGAAATTGGTTCAAAGGTTAGGGGGGCCATAAGGGATGACCATCTTAATAAGGGGATCATAACTTGGGTACATGTGAAGCCTCCCATACTCTTGTGGAGTATACAACATGTTGAGCGTCAAAAAATGATATTCACCAAGTGATAAACATAAAAAAGTCTCCTCCATGGGATCCTTGTCAAGAATTTATGTTACCAGTATCTGTATAGCCATAAGAGTGGACTTGTGAAAGCTTTAGAAGCATCATGTGAGAAAGATGATGTTTTTAATGGGATGAGAACATCATTGGGACTATAGGTCATATTACATGTTTTAAATGGAGGTGGGTCATTAGGTATAACATGTACTTATCCATCATGCTCAAACATGACACATTGGTGTAAAGTTGAGGGTACACATGCCATAGCACATATCCAAGGTCATCCAAATAGTATGTTATATTGTAACTCTCCTTCCACAACATAGAAGAGATAAAGAATTATGCAAGGACCTACATGAATATGTAAGATAATAGTGCCCACTATAGTAGTTGTAGTGTCATTAAAGGAATGGAGTACCGAATTCATTCGAGACATGTAATTCTTAGGAAGGTATAGTTTTTTATATGCATGAGTGGAAGTAATATTAATACGAGCTCCCCCATTGATCATAACTCCCTTGAAACAAGTTTGATCAGTATATGTATTAATAAAAGAAATTAGGGAAGCAAAATTAAGGAAGATGAACAGAAATATAAGAGGTTGGGAATCATCTAATTATACCTCAATTTATTGTAAATTACTAGTCAAAGCTTGACGGTGTTGGGATGCACTTTAGATTAACTCATACAAAGACATTTTCACAGGAGTGTGGTGAAGTTGTTTCACCATTGAGCTTTGAATAACATTTAACGATGTTGTTTTAGGAACACCCAAGATGGAAATATTAGGGTTAGTAGGGGGAGTGTCTTTGTTGAAGGGATGGGTCCAAGTTATAGTGACCTTTTCCTTAGCTTTATCTTTTTGGTTTTGTGACTATGTGGCCATACTAACTATGTTGATTTGAAAAGTTGTTGAAGGAGGTGGTAAAGGGGTTACAACAACATCTTTAGGTTTAGATTTAGGTGGAATAGTATAAGGTATTGTATATTCCAATGGTGGAATAATAGGAAGGTTAATGATAGTGTCATCAAAAAAAGTGTAAACATTGAAGTATTACTAAATAACCACTATGAGGGCTTTACATTTTTTAGTATCGTGTCCATGTCAATGATGATATAAACACACTTGTGTATCATCAAACCAAGATGGATTCATTCCAAGAAGACTATAGGGCTTAATGGGAGGAAGAGTTATTATCAAATATTGCAATAACTGATGCAATAAAAATCTTTGGGAGCCTGCAAGTGGGCTCATACTTGTTGTACTATTAGGAATGGACACCTTATTTTGTTTTGATGTTAGAAAGGTAATTTTATGTGGTGTATTGTTTAGAGATGAAGAAGTTGTGTGTTTGGCTATCAATTTCTTGGTATCAGATGTGAAAGGCCTACTAGATGGAAAATGTAGGAGTAGAGGTAAATTAACCTTTTGTTTGGCTTGGTTAGATGATATTCCAACTAAAGTAGAAGGGTGCAGCCCCAAAATAGATTGTCAAGTTGAGGGTTGAATAAGGGATCGACAAGATCTAGGAGGCTTAACATTCTTATATATTATAGGGTGATAAACTCCAGCTTGTGGTTGAGGAGTTAAATCTAATTTCACCTTTAGATGAATTATATTAAAAATGGGGCATACACCTAAGGGCATGATCTGATGTAATGTAATATATTCCTATGAGGATGAGGGTTTTGACATAGATGACTAAAATTTAGGTACTTTTGGTGAATAACCTTTAGCTTTGTCAAATACCTTAGGGTAAAGGGTAGTAATAAGATTAGAATTAAAGGTTGACATTTGTTGTGTTGGATATGGAGTCTTAAGTTGGTCCCAAAATACTGCATGGTCAATCTTCATGGAGTCAAGAAATTCTAGAATTTTCACCAAATGTGAGAAGTGTTTTGATAAAGTTGATGTAGGCCTTACAATTGTCTTTATAAAGTTGTGGTGTTTGGTAAAGAGGGAAATTGTTGGTTTCTATTACTTCAAGCCAAAGATGAGAAATAACCACAACAGGGTCTTCCTTGATAGAGATGGGAGAAGAGACTTGATATGCCATGGGTGGAGGAGAGGTAGGTGAAGTAGGTTCCTTAAGAGGGTAAATCATAAGTATTATGTATCCCTAAACATGTGGGCAAGGCATGGGTAAAGTATGATCCTCTATAGGTAAAAAAAAGGGTAAGAGTGGTGTAATTGGAGTAGGCACAATAGGTCTCTCATCTATTATAAGAATAGATAATATGGACTCTTATAGCTACAAATGTGAAGCAGGTGGGGTACCACTCTCTATAGGTAGGGGAGAAGTAGGTGAAGAGGGTTCCTCAAGAGGGTATAATGTAGGAATGATGTTCCCTTCAATTTGTGCTTGAGGAACTAATAGGGTGTGGTCTTTAAGTGGTAAGAGGATAGGTAATATTGGTGCAAATGGAATTAGGATTATAGGATCCTTATGTGGCAAAAGGAGTGGCAAAGGAGGTTCTTCTTCTCAAAGGAGTGGAATGGGTGAAATAGGATCTTCTACCTGAGGAAGAAGAATGGGTAAAATAAATGCCATGAAATATGGGGAAGGAGTTAAAGAAATAGGTGTCTCCTATTGAGGGGTAGGTTAAATTGAAGGTAAAATAAAAACCATATTAACCATATGGATATTATGATCACCTGAGTTAGTTGTGGACTAGATAATATTTTGGTTTGGTGAATGGTTAGGAAAAGGGTGTTTGAACACATCCATACTTTGATTAAGAGGTGCATTAGGATTATCCAAGATGAACTCACCCATATCAAGCATATCTTGAAAAATGTTCTTGAGTGCCTTGTAATTATTAGAGTTGTGACATTTAACTCGATGGTAATTACAAAACTCATCTTCCTTATACTAGGTTGGGATAGGATGGGAAGGGTTAAAATGTATAGGAGGTTTAATCTAAGGAAGGGTTATGACACCTTGCTACAATAATTTCTCCAAAATATATGTATATGATTCCCTAATGGGAGTATATTGTCTTTGTTCATACCGTTGTTGGAATTGCTAGCTCAAATTTTAAGAAGTCAAAGAATATAATTTTTTTGTGGTTGTGGAAGAGGCTGACTTAACGACCATCATGTTGGTGGAGCATTTATCCTTTTGGTTAGAGGGAGAAGTTTTAGAGGAGTCATCATTTAACTTTGTATTGGGATTCTTACTATGCAACTTGACTTTGCCTTCATTAATAACATGAACCTCTAGTTTTTGTGCCATTGTAAAGGATTTATAAAATGTGTAAAAAGTTTATATCTAAAGTGTGGATAAGATGAGCTTAGCACATGCCCTTGAGAAAATCTCAATAAGCTCAGGTTGGGCTAAGGAGGAGATTTGATTGATCAAGCTTCTCCAGTGAGTGAGAAAATATGTAGTAGACTCATCATCGAATTGTCTGATAGAATATAGGTCCATTATAGAAACCTTTTTAGAAATGTTAATAGATAAATGGTCTAGGAATATTTGTGCAAGATGGGCAAATGAGAAAAGGGAATGTTAAGGTATAGATCTATACCAATCCAAGGTAGCACCTGAAAGAGACATAGGGAAATTGTGAAGTAGTAATGCATCATCATGCCCTATTAAATAGAAAGCATGTCTAAATACTCACAAGTTCTATTATGGGTCCTCTTTACTCTGGAAGCAAGTAAATTTAGGGAGTTCCCATTGGCTTGAATAAGGGTGAATAGGCATAGAAGGATGGATTGTTTCATTGCATATCTAATAATAAGATAATACATTCTTTGAACCAGAAACAGATGTTTCTAGATTATACATCCTATAAATTAGAATCTTAATGAGGTTTAGAGGGGGATTAGTTTTGGGGATTCCTCTTAAGTTATAGGGAAGATGATAGGAAGTAGAGGGAACATATGACATAGCTTGCTGAGGTTGTGTCGGGGCAACATAAGGATAATGAGTCATAAGCTGAGATGTGGAAAGAAAAGGGACTTGTTTCATTGGGTTGGAGACTATTCCTTGGTTTGTTATTGTTACTAAAGGTTGAATTATTGGCATGATTAGAATGGATGAAGGGTGAGTGATAAATCAAGTAATTATAAGTATGAGGGTGGATGGAATAGGTACCACTAAATTTTGGAATGGGGTGTGACTTGGCTGAACTAGTTGTGGTTGTAAAAGTAGGGAAGTTACAACAGTGTTTAGGTGAGATTGGACAATTGGAGATGCCACATTTTGGACATTTTTTATAGCTGGGTTACTCATTAAAGTGGTGGTTTGGGTAACCATTGGTAAAATAGTGGAGGAAACTAAAACTGAGGTTGTCTCCATTAAAGAGGTTGGGATAGCATAGATTGGGTCACTTGAAGAATTATGGGTTCGACTCATAGAAAGATAATGTTAAAGGGATGCCACATTACGATCAAAAATTTTATAAAAAATCTTTTTCTTTCTTAGGCACAATGGGAATTTGGTTAGGGCTGGGAGTATGCTATGTATTTAAAGTATGCTCCATGATAGAATCAGAAGTGAGAGGAGAAGGTGGAAGTAGTTGCTATCTTGCATAATTGGCAAGAATTTTGGCTAGCTCATGTCAATACCATGTAAGAGTTTGTTTAAATAGTCTTAGTATCTTGTATTTATTTAAAAAAATAAAGAAAAACTAGGTTTGAGTGTAGGGAAATGGGTTATTTTAGCTTGTTATTTTGAGTAGATGAAACTACACAATCATCGATGTTGGTAGGGATGATCGATATTGATAGGAATAGTTCACCAATGTCGATGGAATAACTGATGTCGGTAGGTAAAGTCTACTGATACTGATAGTGTTAACTAATGTTGGTCACTCTAAAATCTTTAGAAATGGAAGATCTAATGTTTTAAAAATTAGAGGCTGAAAATAGGTAAAATAGTAGATGTAAAAGGTCTATATAGGAAGGAATAACACTTAGAAAACCTGAGATAATAGGTTATACAAACTAATCTTTCAAAATAATATTGATTTTGTGAATTAGTAGAAAAGCATCCTTACGAACTAAAAAATATAGAATGCAATTGGAAACCAAAAAAAGAACATGTAGCCAACAACTATTGAGTCCTAGAGATTAATTTTTAGTCTCATGTTGGCTTATGCCTTAATCAAATAGTGAGAAGATAATTTGGTTATCAAAGGCACTAGAAAGCAATCTAGAGCTGGTTTCAGATTATTTTTGGTGCTCAAGAGGAAATATATGCTAGACCAGGTATGTGGCTTGTTATTGGAGATTATTCTTTTCACTTCATGAACCTAGAGCTAAGCCAAGCTACTTAGCCAAAATATACCTTTTGTCTAGAGATTATACTCTAGTAGAGAACAAAGTGGGTTCTCCCCTTGGTGGTGAAATCCAAATAGGATAGCTGGGTAGGGTAAGGTGATCCACCAGGTGATGAAATCCTAATGGGTCTTTTCTTAGATGAGTTTAGATTCTTGTTTATGTGAATGTGATTTGGTTGTGTAACATAAGTTTACTATGATTTATTCAAAACGATTTCAATTAACTAGGTGAGTTAATATGCAACAAGCAAACTATGAAATGCAGTAAGTTTTAAACCCAAATTTGAAATGTTTAGATTTGAATGAAAATAGAGAGGAAATAAGAATGGAGTATGAATTTGAATATACTAATGTGCATGTAAGAGGAATTAAAGAAGGGATTCATTTTTTTTTGTAAAATAAAATGACAAATTACTTTTAGAGGCAAGGAGAAAAGAAAGGAAATCTCAGTTTTAATGTCTTTTAAACAAGGAAATAAGATATTGAATTTTCCATTTTTAAGAGAAAAGATGAGGAAGAAGTGAAAGAAATGAAGTTTTCACTATAATGCACCTATATTAATGTTTAAAACAAGAAATGAATGCATGGAAAACTCCAGGGTCCCATCGAGCGTACCAGAAATGTTTCACTAAATTTTGTCTATTTTAATTCTAAAGGAAAATAAAAAGAAGGATGTGGATAAGTGATTAGAATGAACCTAGATTTGGTTTATGTGCCATATCTAGACATTATGAGAACTCTTATTTTTTTGGGAAGGACTACCTGTAAATAATAAAGCACTACCACAAGATATTTGTTAGTAGATAAATGAATGGGTTGTCAAGCTACGTGCTTGTCCTAGGAAGTGTGAAACTTCCCTAGAGATGATAATCCACTTTTGAGAGGCAAAAGAATAATAAATAACTAGAAGATAGGTAAAAATGAGAGTGAAAGAGAGATAAATTTACCATTATCAAAAACTTATACACATTAGAGAGTGATAGGGTACAGGTGAGGCAATTTGTTTGTGTTTTAGAAGTTATCTAGGTAGGTTTTGAAGAGGCTAGGAAATTGATAGTCACCAACATCAGTAGGGGAGTGACCAATATTGGTTAGGTTGTTAAGGTCAGTAGTGAGGTGACTCATGTCAATTACATTGCTGAGGTTGGTAGGGGCAATATTTGGCTGGGAGCTTACAAAAAGCTTTCTCAGGTCTGGGAACTAGTTTAGATCAGGTCAGAGAGGTTGAGAGAGTTGAAAAGGAGATTATGGCTTGATTAAGTTTGGTTAGAAGTTTGGTATGTTATGTAAAAGGGAAAGAAGCAAGGAAGATTTGTAACTCCCTCATGATGGTATGGTTAGAAGTATGTAAAATAGTGTAGGGTATATATAAATAAATATAAGAATAAATATTTAAACAACCTACAATATCAATGATATGCTTATTTTTGGTAGTCTCTAAATGATAAGTGCTAGGTTGATGGTCTCAATTAAGGAGACTGAACCTAAATGCTTGAATAGAGAGAACAAGTGAATGATGATGGTCCTTAAGATCTCAGTTGTTGATGGTGATTGACTTACACAGAGTGACTGTAAGTCTGAATGTCAAAAAATAAAATACTAAGACCCTAAATAAGAGTAAGAATTGATTTTCTTAATTTATATTGACCTAAATTATAGGGTGAAGTTTGGCTTATATTGTCAACATTGGTGATCCTACCAATGTTGGCCGAGATCTCACCAACGTCGATCATGGGTTGACCGACGTCTATAACTCTATAATAGGTAAACCTTTCTATTTTTGGCCTAATTTCTATTGTTTTGCATGCTAAGTGTGACACCCATTATGAAATGGTAAAAATTAGAGTTTAGGAAGAAAGTAGTTTTTTAACAATTTATTTTGGAAGTGGGAATAAGTCTTGGGTAGTTAGGATGAGGGAACTAGGTCTTGAGATGACTCATCAGGGGAGAATTAGTCATAGGGCAAGGTGGCCAGGTAAGGTGGCAATAGGAGTTTTTAATTAATTTAATTAAATATCTTAAATTAATTAAATGTGTGAGGGGTAATATTATGGGTTATGGAGATTAATTGTTATTATTAAAATGGGTTAGGGGGGTTTTGATAGAGGAAGTTATGAACGTGTGCGTGATGTAATTTTGGTGTCTATAGAAAGAAAGTACTTTAAGAAACCATTTTTTCAAAGAATAACACAATAGTAAAGTTAGCTTCCTATTTTTATATCATCTAAAGAAGTTAATATTTTTTCTTTTCTTTCACTATTTTTAACGCTTTGCTAAAATTTATTGTATTTTAATGAAATCCAACTATTGTATTTCAAGAGAGAATCATGCAAGCTCTCACAACAAAACATGTGTCCCCAATGGTTTATTTTCTCCTAAATAAACATGGATGTTCAAAATTTATCCTTATAATTTATATCCAATAATATTAGAGTCAAATTTGGAGTCAACCTACTCTTAGTTTTACCAATTGCTTCTTTCTAAAAAAATCTTGGCACAATCATTTATTGTCTCTACCTCACCATGACAATGTATGCATACACAAGTCTCTAATAATACTTGTAATTATGAACATATTTTCTATTTTTTAAGCTAACATTCACATATTTTTGTGTGTTGTGCTTGTCTAAGTGTTCACTTCTATTTTTTCAGTGTCATATGCCCTTGTAATCAAGAACATTGGTGACTATGCACCAAGTCTTTTTTCACATGGATCATTTAAAGATAATGTTTCATATGATGGTGCAAAAAAAATATAAAAACATATTATATAACAAAACCCATCAAACTTTCACACACCTATATTTTGCCCTTATATGCATATATACTAAAGATTCATTTTTATTATGCACTCCATTGGTGATAAAATAAATATGTGCTTTAATTATGCACTCATGTTGGAAATATATTTAATAATATAAACTTAGATTATTTTAGGTGATGTAATATTTACATTTACTAGGGATGCCTTGCGTAAGACACCTTGGGTAACTGAATATGTGATATCCTAATCACATGTTGAAATATGCTAGAGTATGTCCATAATGACCCATATGTGTAATATCCAACTATGTCAAACCCTCTACTATGAAATTATTCCACTTTACCAAATAGTGCTTATATTATTTCCCATGTGTTTTCTTGACAAACTTAAAGTTTAAGTTTTCCTCTATTTACTCTTTATCATTATATGTTACTTGAGTTTTCTAATGAATAAATTGATATTGTAATTTTTCCTCCTCATCATCATTCTACCCTTCATGATAATGATACAAATATTCCACATTGAATATGGGTGGTATTTTCATGCCTTCAAGAAACTCAATCTCATATGAATTTTTTTAAAATTTATGTAACACTTTACATGGCCCTATCTTCTTCCACTTTAGCTTGTTAAATGTTCTTCAAGGAAATTATCCTTGCCCAAATTAACTAATACTAAATATCCCACTTCAATTTATTCACTATGTCACCTCTCATATGTGAGGTGTTTATAGTATATACTATTTTATCCAATTTTATTTTCACATCTTGGTGTATTTTATGTATAGACATTGAATATAATTCTTATTTTATTCTTCATCTATGCATACCACATATTTATATAACTATATATCTCCTCTTCAAATCCTTTTGTACACAATATACAATTATTTTTTTCAAGTGATCATGTTTATAAAAAAATTGTATCACAAATTATACTTGTGCCAAAACCATTTCTCACAATTTTAAATTATCTCCGTCTCCAACTATACATCTCAAAAAAAATCCAAGCCTTGTGTTCAACCTTAGTTTTTTCATTATTCTTTAAATAGTACACTAAAATAAAGTTCATATTGATTCATAGATTATTCCACAATGTGTACCAAAAATTCCCTACAAACTTTGTCTCTATATAACAATATGATTCATGGAAACCCAAGTATCTTTAACACTTTTCAAAGTAAAACATTTCAATGCTTGGTGTGTAAGTTATATGTTTTTAGGCAATAAAATGCATCATTTTTGAAAAAATGTCCACCACTAAAAAGATGGAATCATCTCACATCTACATTCTTGGGAATACTAATACAAAATCCATATTAATGTCATCTTGTGGTTTCTTTAAAATAAGCAATTTTTTATAGAACCCTACATTTTAAATCTTCACCATTACCAATTGGAAAATTTTAGACTCTCAAACATATCATTCCTTATCTACTTCAATCATTGGCCATTAACAACCTTTTTATAACCATGCCAATGTCTTTACACTCCCAAAATTTCCTATCATACCTCCTCTATGCTTCTCCTTTATTATGTTTTTATGTGTCGACCCACTTCATATAAAAAAATTTGATTTTTTTAACAACATTCTTCATTGCACAAAATATTTTAACCATGGTGTACTATCCACAGTCATTGGCTATGCACGTTCTCCCAAACCATCAAAAAAATATTTATCTTCTTCATTCATCTCCCTCAAAGGAATTGAATCTAATTAACTCCACTCATCTCATTCAACAATGGAAAATTTGTACTCAACATATCCAATACCTTGTTTTATTTTCAACTTTTGTGCTTCTACACAAATTAATAGCCTGGTATAAATTCAAACCACTTCATGTGTCACAAATTTAACTTACCTTTATTGTTAAATAACTATTTTTCCTAATGATTTCTATAAAACTGTAGACACTAAAATTTACATTTAATGTTAAAATAATGCACTTATAACCATCCCTTATGCACACTTAACCTATGCCCAATTCCATGGTCTTCAACTGATATTCCTCTACTTATATATGGCATTTTAAGGCAAATATCATGATAAATTTTCATATTCCACACTCCAAGAAACTTAGACTCACTATTTTACTAAATCATACTTCTATTTTATTTATCTTTATCACTTATATGAAACTGCTCCTTCAATCCTATCTCGTTGGATGGTTGTGTTTAAAAAGAACTATTTTATCCTTTCACAAACTAACATATTATTTATAAAACTGAAATTCATCCCAAATTCTTAATGGGTTGTTTTTTATCTTTCTTAATCCCAATTCTAAGTAATTCCCAAAAAATCCACTATATAAACATAATTTTATTATATAAGTTACCTATCCCCTTCCCCCCATTTACTTGGTTTGTTTCTCTCTTAACATATAGTTATGTTTTTGTGGAAGAAGAAAACACACAATGGCTTCCAAAATATATTTAACAACAATTTAAGGCACACCTAATCAAATTTACACAAATGTAAAATACCCTAATAGATGAAGCCACACCCTATAAATAGTAGTGTATGGCAGCATCATCCAGATTCCAAATCTTGTTTGAGGATAATATAGAGTACAATTATTGATGAAAAGAAACCTTTGATAGTCTCATAGGTGATTTCATAGACAATATTATAGTCCTACATACCCAAGTGCCAACTAAGTTATTTATCTTTTGTACTTTCTAATTTTAGCATAATTTTGAAAATAGTAAGTTCCATTCAATTTATGTGATTATTGTATATCGTATGCCTTATAATTTTATAATTTTTTAATTTAATCTAGATTATACTGATATTATATAATCCTATTTTTCATAAAACATAATGGTAGACTTGATTACTCATAGATAATTACAAAACCCTATTTTTCCCTTGGGTTTCCTTTGATCCCTTTTAGAGTTTTTAGAGTTTCATATTTTAGATTCTTGATATTATTTGTTCTTTAAAAAAATTTAAGAACTTTAATAATGATTAACCCATATATTAATTCTTTTTTCAAAGTTAATATGTGTCATGTACATGTTTCTTAGCTATCACATGTAAAATATTTAAGTGATGTGTAAATCCATGGTTTCATACATCAATGGAAACTATAAAATTTAATATAAACCAAGAGATTAATAGTGAAATATTCCATGATGGTTATTTTTTCATGATTTAGTTTAAATTTACACTTATTACTATTATATTTTAGAGAGCACAATTGGTTTCATTTATCCCTCCTTCCCATATACCTCTAAATTATCTCATCTATCATCTCACCTCTATTATTCACCATATGCTTATAGTAGATCATGTTTTCCATGTTATTATCACCAAAAGAGAATGGGATATCAACCATGCATGACCAAATGAAATATATCAAGTATATAAAATCATTTATTAGCTTAATATAATAATAACTAATTTCTCCATCTTAGAGTTACTCCAAAAATTGAATTTATATAAGGATAACTTGTATACAGCATTACATGACATTATTATTCCATGTAATGCTAAACAAAATTATGTCTATTATATATCATTAATACATTAGGATGAAAAAATGTGTGTGTGTGTGTGTGGTGTGTGTGTGTGTGACATTATTATTCCATGCAATGATGAACAAAATAATGTCCAATGTATATCATTAATACATTTGGATGGACAAAGGAGTGTGTGTGTGTGTGTGTGTGTGTGTGTGTGTGTGTGTGTGTGTGTGTGTGTGTGTGTGTGTGTGTGTGTGTGTGTGTGTGTGTGTGTGCGTGTGTGCGTGCGTGTGTACATGTGTGCGTGTGTGCGTGTGTGCGCATGTGTGTGCGTGTGTGCGTGTGTGTGTGTGTGTGTGTGTGTGTGTGTGTGTGTGTGTGTGTGTGTGTGTGTGTGTGTGTGTGTGTGTGTGTGTGTGTACCACCACCACATACTATTAATCAGTATTTATCATTATACATTTAAATTCAAAATGATGACATTGGTGTTAAATGAGTCTTAGTTGATAATGGCTCAGTATTAAATATATTCAATAGTTATTTTATCTAACTACTCAATATCAATGATGAGAATTTAGATTATTTAGATATGAATATTATAGGTTTTGATAATATTCATCGTAAGGTATTATTAAAAATAACATCATATTGGGTCCTATAGCTATTGATACAACATGTCAAGCTATACCCCTTGACCTTAATTACAACATCTTACTTAGAAGGCAATGTATTCATGATATGAAATCTATCCCTTCCACTGTACACACATGTTTAAAGTTTAATTAACAATGGTGTTTCAATTATTTTATATTAAATTTAAGAAGTGAGAAATAGAGAAAGAAAGGTTGGGGATTAGTGATTATATATACCTGGATTGGTGCGCACCATATCCAGATGAAGTCAGGAACTCCTCTTTAGCTAGGAAGGACCACCTGCAAGTAAGAACACACTACCACAAAATATTTGTTAGTAGGTTGGTGAGTGGGCTGTCAAGCAACTTGCTTGTTCTAGGAAGTGACAAACTTCTTGAGGGATGATAGTCTACTATTTAATACAAAGTTTAAAATGAAATGACAAAGTAAAGTAAAGAGAGCAAGAGAGATTTGCATGTACCTTTTTTTTTAACCTATGTGTAGTAGTTAGTATCACAGACCAAGAAAAATACAATTTTGGTTTATTAGAGGGTTATTTGGGCTGTGTTGAGGTGATATGGGTAAAATGGTAGTCACCAACATTAATAGGGCAACTGATGTCGATTTTGGAAATGTGACCGACATTGGTAGGATAACCAATGTTAGTAGGGGCAATGGAATTATAAATTCGTAGAAGGCTTTCCTAAATGCATGGAAAGATCATTGATAGGCTAATGGGGTTGGAAAAGAGTCGTATGAGGGGTTAGAGAGATGGTAAGAAGTCCAGGTGAGGAGTTTGGTTTAGTTAAGGCAGAGGTATGGAGATGAAGGAGTTTTGCAACTGCTCGTCAAGGATGGATGGGACTTGTGTAAATGCTAATTAGAAACAATTAGAATTCATAGAATATAGAGATGCTTAAATGATATAATTACCTGAAGAAATACTCTTGATAAATCCTTGTTAAGGTGACTGATTGAACAAAGATGAGTGTGTGCTACTTGTTCACTGAAGTTTGAGATCTTTTCATAATAGATCAATTCTAGTTTAGGATTTGACTAGTACAGAGAAGCTATGAGCTTGGTTATAGTGGATAATCACTAAAAGCTTGTTAAGAATGCTTTGAATCTCTTGAGTGAGTTTTTACTTGAGAGAGAGAATGCTTTTGAGGGGTCCAAGATGGGTTTAGAATGTTGCTTAAGTAACTAATAGTGGTGATCCCACCGACATTAGTCTCAGGTTGATCGACATCGATTAAGGGTTGATCGATGTTGGTGGCATAAGAATAGGTCAAAAGGGCTATTTTTGGCTCCTTTCTTTTATTTCTCTATGCCAAGTGTGACACCCATTAAGAAATAGTCAATATGCGAGGTTGGGTATAAGGTAATTGGTTATAAATTGGTTTATAGGGTAAGAATTAGTTATTTGTGGGAGACCAAGTCTACTGGTGATTCATAGGGGTAGAATTGGTCTTGGGGTAAGGTGTCTAGGCAAGGTGTCATAGTGAATATTCAATTAATCTTCATTAATTAATTAAATATGTAGGGTAAAGGCATGGGTTAGGAAAACTTATTGGGGCCTAAGGGGGGTTTTGACACAACACATTATACACTTGTGTAATATAATTTTAGTAACTAAATTTACCCCTTTTGATATTGATAAATTATGCCAACAAGTTGCAAGACAAAAATGAATTTTAAGTGGTCTAGGCATGGGGTGTGATATCCTCCCCCTCAAAATGGGAACTGATTAGGAAAACCCAAAATCAATAACTGATTTGACAAGGAGTATATGAGATTATTTGGTTATGTGTTAGTAGTGTAGAGATAACATCATGGCCATATAGTACTAAAAATTTATGTTGACAAGCTTAAAATAGGTGTTGTCATGGAGGATTTTTGTTAAAGTTACCAAGGAATGACTTGTTAGTGATAGTTGAGAAGGTAATATCAACCAAAATTGTAGCTCCAATGGTCATATGTGTTCTAGGTATCTGAGGTAGGAAGTGCCCCTAGAAACACAATAGGTCATAGGTGATAGGATCAGTTAGTGGTGATCTAAATCAATTGATAGTCATACATGTAAGGTATTTTCAATGTGTACTAGATAACATGAATTATCAAGACACCAAACTTAGATGTAATGAGTGAGTGAATAATGAAATGTGTGTTTGGGTAATAGTTGGCATGAGTAGAGATGAAAATGATCCCCATGGTCAAGTTTGTAAAGGTAGGGTGTGTGTATGTTTTCCCTAGAATGAAGAAGGGATTGTAAAAAGTGATGTACAAGAATTAAAATTTTATTACATGGTACCTACATTGGTAGTGTTATACTGACATCAGTGGTAAAGTGGTTGATGGCCTAGGGCATAAATAGTTGACATCGGTGGCTAACCAAGATTGAAAAAAGGGGCTAGGTGGCTGAATAATTTCATTTGCATGTTGATTGGTCAAAGAGAAAGAAAAAACTAAAAAAGTTAATCAAATGGTGGGATGAGGTGGAGACCCAACTAGAGGTGTGGTAGCATAAGCACTAGTCATCCCCACCTGATGGAAGTATAGAGATGAGGTAGGGTCCTTTAAACATTTGATTTGTTTTTTTTGGTAATTTTATTGATTTGAGTTGAGTGGGGGTGTAATAGGTTGTTATTGAGTAGTGGGTGGGTAGTGGTTAGTTAGGAGCATGTTTAGGCTTGTTTGGGTGGGTTTTATGGTAGTTTAGGTTTAAAATTAGAAATGGGTAATAGGTGGGGTTTAGTCCTAGAGTTGAACTAGTCATTTATGTCAATGGTAGTCCATCAATATTGGTTAAGGGCTTCTTACTAATATCGATGGTAAAGACATTGATTTCAACATATTGTGCATTGATGTCGGCAATCTAGAAACCAATGTCAGTCGATAAGTGACCGATATCGGTAGCCTTGTTAAAGTAAAAAGGGTAAAAATGGGGAGAAAAAGAGTTGAAATCCATGAGGTTTTAGGGAATAGGCAAATCATGTGGAATAGAGTAGATTAGCTCAATTGAATAGTGAGAGATTGGCCAAAAGGCCTGGTTTAAGATAGATAGGTCATAAGGCCTTGGGTAAAAAGGGATAAGTTGGATACTTAGGTGGGTAGATAGTTGAGCTATCCCTAAAAGACCCCATATCTACTGAGTGCTTCTTATATAGCCCAAAAGGGCCTCAAGACAATGTAGTTCTCCCATGGGATAGGGAAAATGGTTAAGGTAGTGGTTAAAAAGGTTTGTTCACTAATTTTGTGTGTTTGTGGTCGCAAGTGAGGCACGAGTTGACCTTGAGAGACCATATTTCAATACTCCTAACTAAGATCAGGAGAGATGTGTTAGTAGATGAGTGGGACCACATGGATATAGTTGGTCTTGGTAGAGTTTAGTGGTATTGTTGGGTTGCTCAAGCTGTCAGCTTGATGACCACACTAATTGAGAGGTGGGATCATACCACTAACACCTTTCACCTACTGACTGGTGAGATGATAGTCACACTAGAGGATGTATATAGGATCCTTAGATTACCACTATAGGGTGAGAATATTTTTGCATACATGAGGGAGGAGTATGACATCCATATGGTGTCATTATTTGGTGAGCATGTGAGTGAGGTTACATATCACTCAACATTATTCACTTATGAGCCACTATTTTTGCCAAATGAGGAGGAACATCATCTTATCATCTTGATGATGATTGGCATCATGGTGTATGCACTACCAAATGTAGATGGTGGTAGATTTTTTATCACCTTGATAATGGTCCTAGCTCAAATGATAGATTAGAGAATGGTTTTTTTATGGGGGCTTGTATACTTGGCTAAGTTGTATAGAGATTTATGGGGGTTACGTCAACAAAAAAATTAAAATTTATGTGTGAGGCACTTACTACATTAGTGGGCATATGAGCACATCATAGTTATATGGCTACTAGGACTACCATCCACGATTGCAATGGGATTCAGAGTCAAGTTTAGATGATGGTGAGAGGCCATGGCACATATATAGGTTGATGGTGTTGTGTGGGATATCATGCACTATAAAGGGCTACTAGATGGCTTGAGTCCAAGAGATATTATTTGGCACTCCTACTTGACATATCTAGTTTTCAAAGGTCAAGGGGAATAGCTCATTGAGCTATAGAGCACACTGTGGGTCAGAGATAGGAGAATAAGGGAGCTTGAGATGATACCCATGGCATGGGTCAAGAGACAACTTGGCCTTGTGTAGGATGTTCCACCTAATTTCCTTAGTTACAAGTGTGACGACATCAAGGTACTACTCCCTTTGCCATTAGAGATAGATGGACCTAATTTTGAGGAGCTACCAATAGGTGCAGATGTGGTTGATGCTAGATACACTAGAGAATACTAGGCATGGTGGGTAGGACTACACCTATTTGTACTAGTTAGGAGGCTAGATTCATAGATTTAGGGATTGAAACATGAAAGATATGTTACTTTATAGGTTATAGACATGGACATATAGGAGAGGGATATGACCATGTAGGCCAAAGATGTCATGATTCAGGATAGAAATGTAGCATTATAAGCTATAGATGCTAATATTTAGATGAGACATATGGTCATGTAGGCTAGAGATTCTATATTTATAGAGAGTCATACAACATTATATGCTAGGGACATGGCCATACATGAGAGAGATGCTACAGTCATTTCATAGGATTCCTCACAGGCAAAGGTCTTGAGGTTATATGGTCAAGTGGGCCATTTTTAGAGTTAGGTGGCTAGTCTATAGGGATGAGTGACCTTGTTGATAGTAGAGAGAGATTAGTTGAGGTTCACCACATGGGAATTGGTAGTTTTTTCTCCTCCTCCTCCATAGGAAGTAGTATAGGTAGTGAGACAGGTAGGTGCCATGGGTCCTTCATAGACTATATCTCTTATGATATAGAACACTGCACTGGATGAGATCCCATATTATGAGAAGGTGATTTGTGAGTTTCCATAGATTCCAATATTTGTAGAGTTCAGGGAGTAGGAGCAGTTAGAGACACAGACCTCAGGTTCTAGTGTGTGGATATGGAGATAGGGAGAGGGTGGTGGTGACACCATCTCATCACATCTACCGTGATTTTGAGGAGGCTATGTTGATCCTGATTTTGATGGATATTTTTGTATTTATTCATTTTTAATATATATACTAGCCTACGAGCTAATGATGCAAGATGTATATGAGAGAGAGATGAGAGATGTTGATATTTGTATATGATGTATATTGATTTAGCACATTTATATATATGATGAGATGTTTTATTTATGTGATGATGATGTAAATGTTATTTTCATTTATATATTTATGGTTTTGGATGAATGTTTATGATATTGATATAATTATGATGTTGGTTTACTAACACTTCCATTTATGTGATGGCATATGCATAGTAGATGAGATTTTAAGTTTTGCTTTCCCATATGTGAGGGTAAATGCATAAAATGAAATGGTTGTGTTTATGAGATAAAGGTTTAGCACTTTCCATATGTGAAATGGTATATGCCTGGTTAATTTATATTTTTAGCATGCTCCATATGTGATGGTTTATACTAAAAATAAATGTTAAGGTCATGTTTTATTTCCTATGTATTGGTATTTAAGAAATTGTGGTTCAGGTGCATTATTAGTATTTATCATATATGTGATTGGTTTCATACAAAAAATGAGTGCTTTGGTCTTGGTCTATTTCTAATTTATTATTTTTTAGGAAAATGATTATTATGTTGCATTCTTATTACCTTCCATATATGTGATTGGGTGTATAATCAAAATGAATGTGTTGGTCATGTTTGTTTGGTTTCTACATTTTCCATATGTGATGGTGTATGCATAAGTTATGGTTTTAGGCATTTATTTTTGGGTAGGTGTAGGATTTACATTTGTTATGTTTATGGGCTGAGATGGTGAGTTATTCTATTGGAAAATGTATCTATAGAAGAAAATTCAACATAAAGATAAACCAAAATAACAATGTAAATAGGCTTTAAAGTTTGAACCTTTTTTTATGTATTACATTAGTTGACCATTTTCTAGTTAGAAAAGCATGGTTATCGCCTTGTGTTAAGTAAGCTCAAAGTCCATTGAAATTTTGTTTTTAAGGGAAAGAAGGTTTAAAATGGAATATGAGTAGTGAGCTACCATAACATTTGGAGTAATAATGGTATGCCCCATTTATGGGTTGCTCGAGAGAGACTATAGACAAGTCCATGACATAAAGTTATTGTGTTGCTTTTTTATTTTTTATTTTTTTTGCTTTTGTTGTGTAAGTTGATCAATGTGGGAAGCTCATAATGGGATGAAGATGATCAATAGGGAAACTTCTAAATCATATTTTCCTTTGATAGTCATTTTTTGACTTAGCCATCCTTCAAGGGTATGGTCTAGTCTTTTTTATTTTGCTAGTTTTTAATAGTTGTCCTTCAAGGGAGTAGTCTATTTGAATGTAGTTATCTTTAAAGGGAGCAGTTTATTTCAATGTCACTATCTTTCAAATCAGCAGTCTACTTTTTTAAGAGCTAGGCATGATTTGGAGTAGTTGATGTATCCCATATTATTTTCTTTTGCTTTTGCTTTCTTGAGTCTTTTTGTTACTTTAGTTGTGGATAAGTCTATAGAGGCTTATAGGTTTTCCACATTTTGGGATAAAACCAAAGCACTTCGTAGGTTAACTAAGTGTGGATGAATAAGGGTAAGGTGAAAAGAATATGAATATAGTGGGTTTGCTCAAGGGACAAGCTTAAGTTAAACATAAAGTAAAGTGTCACTTAATTAAAAAAGAATGGTCATAAATGCAATGTATTTAGAGGTTTAATTTCTAGTTGTCCTTTAAGAGAAGACAAGTGATAAGCTCCAAAACCATATTAATGAGTTATAATGTAGGGTCCTAGCTAATTGGGAGCAAACTTACCCTATTTTATCTTTTCCAAGTTAGTCACATGTTGATTTTCCTTTAAGATGAGATCTATAATATTGAAATCATGTTATTTAAGGTTTTTGTCATACACACATTTGATACACTCTTAGTAGATGTGGAGATGGTTAAAGGCTACAAGACAATGTTGATCAAGTAGCTGAAGTTGAGACAAATGTTCTTGGTGAAAGTTATCATTAGTTAGAATGTTTTGTAGTGAAATCCTAAGAGAGGGAATTTGGACTTCAAGGGGTAAAACAACTTCCATCCCATAAACCAAGGAGAAAGGTGTAGCTCCTATAGAAGTGTGAATGATAGTATGGTAAGCCCATAAAGCATAGGGGATGTGAATGTGTCAATCCTTGCCAGCAATGTTAACCACTTTCATAAGGATTTTGGTCAAGGTTTTGTTAGAGGCTTCAGGTTACCCATTGGCTTATGGGAAATAGGGTGAAGAGACATTGAGTTTGATACCAAAGGCATCACAGAGTTGCTAGATAGTCTTGTTTTTGAAAGACTTACCATTGTTAGTTATGATTTTTTAAGGTACACCAAAACATCATATGATATGATGGTTAATAAATTCAATGATTTTATCATCCTTAGTTGATATGAGAGGAATGGTCTCAACCCACTTAGTAAAGTATTATATTGTTGTTATGATTGATTGGTGATGAAGAGAGGAATGGGGGTTAATCTCACCAATTAAGTCTAAACCCCATTGAGAGATGGTCCAAAAGTCTTTAGTGACTTGTAAGGAATTACTAGGAAAGTGAAATAGGTTGGCATGTTATTGACATTTAAGAAAATGGCTAACATAGTCAGTACAATCACTAGAGAGTGTTGACCAATAATAGCCAAGGAAAAGGAGACATTTAGAAATTATATGACCATTAAAATGACCACCATAAATCCCATCATAAACCTCCTTAATAGCAAAGGGAATCTCTTTACTAGTGAGACATCAATGGAGCAGACCATTATAACCCTATTTGTAGAGAAGTCCCCCTAGCATAGTGTAACGTGTAACACATTTTACGAATGCACACCACACATTATGGGAGAGGTCAAGAGGAGTAATAGAGTAAGAGAGGTAATTTGTGAGTTGGGTATACCACAAGTTGTGTGGATCATTAGTGATATTCCCCACAAAGAGGATGTTGGAGAAAATGTAAAAAGGAAAAGTTAGGTGATGTATAGTGATGTAGATTTTGGAGGAAGAGGAGGTAGAGGTTATGTGTGAGGTTAAAGAAGCCATTGTGTTTTCAAACTTGTTGGTTGAGTGAGGAATGGTCTACAAAAGGTAATGGTCAAATGATTCTAATAAGGTATCTACATGATGTTTGTATCATTATAGAGTCTTATTCTTGCATAGATAAGAACCATTGACCTAGTTGATTACTAATTATGAGTCACCAAAAATGGTTATGGATTTGATTCATAAGAAGATAATAATTTGAAGCCTTAGAATTAAGGCTTCATATTTGGCCATGTTGTCGGTGCAGTCAAAGTATAATTTGAATGATAAAGGCATCAACTCACTGTCAAGAGGGATGAGGATAACCCACACTCCCCCACCATTTTGACATTTAGACCCATTAAAGAACATCATTATTTGATAGGTGATATCATCAGTAGAAAGCGTGTTAATAGACTCATTAGGGAATTTGAGATTTGAGGGTTGGCTATCAAGGAGAGGAATGGTAGCTAGTTGGTCAATGATGGTTTTCCCTTTGATGAACTTCTATTGGATGAATTCCAAATCAAATTTAGCTAGAAGCATAAGCCATCGAGTGATGCGTTGGTTATGGTAAGGTTTAGAGTGCATGTATTTGAGAGGGTTAGTGTTGGTGATGACATAAGTTTTATGGTTGAGGAGGTAATGTCATAGTTTAGAAGTTACAAATACCAAAGCAAGGCACAACTTCTTGATATGAGTGTAGAAAGTTTCATAGTCAATAAGCATTTTGCTTGTGTAATAGATTGCTTGCTCATGGTGGTAATCATCCCTATGTGCTATCATAGCTCCTAAAGAATGGTCAATCAAGGAGATATAAAGATAGAAGGTTTTGTCCTCTTTAGGTGGAACAAGGATGGGTAGAGAAAGGAGATATCATTTTAGTGCATCAAAGGCTTCCTTGCAATTTTTATCCCAATGAAAAAGAATTTCCTTTTTGAGAAGATGGTGAAAAGGTTGACAATGATCTGATAGCTGAGAGATAAAGTGATGAATCAATTAGATTTTACCTTGGAAGTTGTATATTTGTTTGAGTGTGGTTGGTGGAGGCATTTCAAGGATTGCCCAAACCTTAGTAGGGTTGACTTCAATACCTCAAAGAGAGATGATAAATCCAAAGAGATTTTTATAAATAACACTAAAGATGCACTTCTTTGGATTGAGTCAAATGTTATACTTAAGAAGGTGAGTGAAAATAATCTTAAGGACTCCCAAGTGATCATGATGAAGTTTAGATTTCTTGAGTAGGTCATCAACATAATCCTCCATAATTTTGTATAATAAGTCATGGAATATATAAGTCATGGCATGCTGATAGGTAGCACTAGCATTTTTTTGTCCAAAGGGCATAACCCAATAACAAAAAGTTCCCCATGGGGTGATTAAGGTTATTTATGTGTTCATCCTCAAGGGTAACAAGGATTTGATTGTATCTTAAGAATTTTTCCATAAGTGATAACATCTCATGGCTAGTTGTTAAATCAACAAGTTGATCAATACATGGCAAAGGAAAATCATCCTTTAGACAAGCAAGGTTGAGGTCATAATAGTCAGTGCAAATATGGATTCCCCTATTTATTTATTTATAGGTAAAATGTTAGAAACCCATTATGGGTGGTCAATAGGTTGGAGAAAGTTAATAGAGAGGAGGTATTTGAGCTCATCCTTAACAAGGAGAGCAATATGAGGATGCATTTTGTGAAGCTTTTACTTAACTGGCTTAGCATCATGATTAGTGACAATGTTATGGGTTACAATTGAGGGGTCAATACCAAGCATGTCTTTATAAGACCAAGTAAAAGCCTTACTATGGTCATTGAGAAATGCATTGTAGCTAGTGTGTTTAGAAGAATCTAGAGATTGACCTATTTTAAGAATATGAGGATCATCATAAGAAGGCAAGTTAATGTTGATGGTTGATTCATTTAACATAACTTGTGTTTCAAAAGGGAGTGATTGTTTGATGTAGGAATCATTAGCACCTATATAGGTAAGAATGTCATCATCAATTACAAAAGAGATGGTGTTAATTATGGGAGAATCCTCATTGATCATGTGAGGATGTACGAGAGGAAAGGACCATGTTTCCCTACCTTGGCGATGGGTAAGGGGTCCCAAGTGAATGATAGTTATTGAAAATAATTACGAGGTATAGATACCTCCAATTTAGTGGGTGATGGTGGAGAAGAGGAGTTGGAAGGAGATACAAGTTCTTCAATGATGGGAATAGAAGAAGTATTAATGGATTGAGTTGGATCAACATAACTAATGCAATGCCTTTATTTGGCATTATCAATTGTTTAATGGGTAGGATATTGAATGGACATTTGAGCACCTTGCTCATAATGCCCCAGGCCAAAACCTTTCCAAGCATACATATAATGAAAGATCCCTTTCCTAGAAAGACTAAGATGTTTTAGTTATTTCAGTTTGATAGGTGTTCCACTTTATCAATCTCAGAGCATAATAACATAGAAATAAAGATTGGTATTCAAATTATAAAGCATAAGCAGAGCTAGAAATCAAACTATGAAATTCTTCCTTCAAACATGATTGATATCATAGAAGGATCTGATCATGAATTAATAATAGTCTAATACCAAGTTAATTGAACTCAGAAAAGATCAACAACAAAGAGTATTTATTGTTGTTTATGATAGCAGTACATTTAACACAAACTATACTGAGACTAGCAGAAACAAAATGACACAATAAATTTTTTTGAGTATGTAATAGACTCTAAGTCATAGAGGAAAACTATGTTCAGACCTAGGAATGTATATGCCAAGGACTAAATTGCAGTATAAGCTCCAAAATAGCTCAGTATGAAGGATCATCAAACAAGGTCTCCAAGATAGAATAATGGAATGCTAAAAGAAATGGAAGCTACTAGAAATAGAATGTAGGTTTGGGAATGATCTCTCCTAGATCTTCACACATTCCTATCTTCCTCCTTTGAGCTATAACAATATCTATAAGTTAGAGTATGAGAAAAAATTGTAGTCCTCTCTTCTAATGCCAAAACCAGGCCAATGTACTAGCAATAGATCTCACATCTCATTTTTCTCTCTACATTTATCTAGTTGGTGTAGATATGATACAAAAGGAACAAAAAAAAATCCAACACCTTGGCAAAGATCATAAGGATGCATCTCGGGTCTTGGTAATGAAATGCGGGTCAAAAAGAATACACATTAGATTTGTCTTTTATACTGCTCCATGTTTTGTCTTTTCTTCCACTTCATCGATTTGGCTTTCCTTCCTCTTTGTCTTATTGCTGACACTTATTACCTTGATTTGTTGCACTGGAATGTTTTATGCTAGTGCAACTAGCCTGCAACTATGTTGTTGGGTAGTTGGAAGTGGCTGGAGCTGAAAATTGACCCCAAAAGCTATGATCTGCCCTCTTGACTTTGGCTGATAAGTGGTTGTGTTTGTGACTCTCAAAGCCATGATTTTTCTTGTCCACAATTTATGGCTTCATCCAATCCTTTTAAAATTTGTCATTTACCTATTGATGGTGGCTATGAATTCTCACAACACCTTAGGATTGAATATTCATCATTTATGAATATATCTTCCATTAGCAGTATTCTTTTTTAGATGGCAATAACTTCATATATATAGTCTGAAAAATAATAATTCTTCAATTTACAAATCTAGAAATTTACTGTAACCCTTTGAATATGACATTATTCATTAATCCATAATATCAAAATATCACCTGATTAATTGCATAGATTTGGAAATTTTGTATTCAAAGAAGACACATAATTTCCCAAAAATAGTTCCCCTTAGCGAATGATCTTCAAAGCCCCAAATCTGGCCAATAAGCTCAATGTGAATTCCATCACAAATCCACTCCTGAAAAGAGCTAGGTTTTTATCCAACCCTTTTCCAATCTGCTGAAGGTTTTCATCCTCAGAGATTTAGCTGAATCAAAGTTCAAGCTTTACAGTAATGCATCAGAAATTTTACTCAACAATAATTTTTTTTAAATGCTTTACGCTCAACTTTTTTTAAAGGCTCCAAGGAATCTTCTAGAAGAAGCCAACTTGCAACTAACTCCAACTTCTAGAAGAAAATTATTTAATATTTTATTATTTCCATTTTAATTTAATTAAAATAATTAATTAAAGTCATCCTTTTGAAATAATATTAATTTTTGGACAACTAGAATTAATTAAATTAATTAAATCACTTATCATAATTTTGGGGACATTACATATAGAGATAAGTATGTGAAAAGTAGGATTTCTTTAGAATTAAAAGTCACAGTTAAACTTTTAGGGTGAAGAGGATGAATTACCCACGATAAGAGATTGATTAATTCCCCCATATGTGAAGTTAGTTTTGAGATGGGGTGGACCATATGGGATGATCTTACCAATATGAGGATCATAGTTGGAACTCATGTGAGTTTTTCCATACTCTTAAGGGGTATGGAGCATGTTGAGAGTTAACAAATGATATTCACCAAGTGATAATCACTTGAAGGTTTCCTCCATGGGATCTTTGTCAAGAACCTATGTAGTTGGTATATGTGTGTCTAGGGTAGTAGAACTTGTGGAGGCTTCAAAAGTGAGTTGTGGAGGTGATGATGTGTTGAAAGGAATATGAACATAATTTGGGCTATAGTTCATGTTACATGTCTTGAATGGAGGTGGGTTGGTAGGAATGACATGAACTTGACCATTGTACTCAAACTTAACACAATGGTGCAATGTGGAAGGTACTTATGTCATAACACGTATCCATGGTCACATGAGAAGTATTTTGTATTGGAATTCACCCTCTACAACTAAAAATAAATTGAGAAGGGTATGAATACCCACACAAATTTTCAAGACCATGGTGCCAACAATTGTAGTAGTAGAGTCATTAAAAGAACATAACACTACATATGTTTGTGACAAATAATTGTTAGGGAGTGATAATTTCCTATAAGTGTGGGTTGAAATGATGTTGATGATGGCTCCCCCATAAATCATAACTCTCTTTACATGGGTTTTATCAATGTAAGTAGTGATAAAGAGGTTAGAATCTTGATCTTTAGAATGCTGAGAGGGGATCTCTGAATCACTAAAGGAGATCATAGAAATGGTGTTGAGAGAATTAACAAAGGTTGCAAGAGGTTGAGGGTCTTCAAGTTGAAATTTAACCACTTGTAAGGCACTAATGAGAACCTATCAATGTTGGGATTATTTTTGAATTAACTCATATAAAGACATCTTTTCTGGGGATTGGTGAAGTTGCTTCACCATGGAGTTTTGGATAACTCCCAATGATGATTATTATGGGACACCCAAGATGGAAATCTTGGGATTTGAAGAGGGGACATCCTTTGAAAAGGGGAAAACACAAGGAGTAGAGACCTTTTCCTTTCCTTTATCTTTCTAATTTTGTGAGCGTGTAGTCACATTGATCATGTTAATCTAAAATACAGGTGAAGGAAGTGATAGAGAATGTACAATAACATCTTTGGGTTTAATGTGAAAGGGGTTTTTTTGAGGAATTATGGATGTTGAGAGTTGAATGTTAGGAGTTTCAACTATTTTAACACCCAAGAGAGCATTAACATCTAAATGGTGATAAATGATTGTTGTGAGAGCTTTTCAACTCTTAGTATAATGTCTCAAAGAATGATGATATAACAAACTTGTGAATCATTGAACCATAATGGTTTTGGTCCAAGAGGATCAATTGGTTTTATGGGGGGAAGAGTTATTGTTGATGCTTGCAATAATTGGTGTAGATAAAATACTTGGGAGTCTTGAAATGGGTTAACACTTGTTGTCATAGGTAGAGTGGACACCTTTTTGAGTTTGGTGGTGATGGGTGTAGTCTTGTGTGACACCCTTTTAGGTGGTGGTGAACCCACATGTTCACTTCTACCCTTTTAAGTTTGGGTAAGAGGGTGTTAGATGCTAAAGGTTTATGAGGTGGTAATGGAAATAATGGAGGTAATGTTGCTTTATGTTTTACATGGGTTGGTGACACTCCCACCAAGGTAGAGGGATGTGGACCCAAAATGGATGGTAAGGTTGAAGGTGGAAGAAGGGTAGATCAGTGAGGTTTTAGGGTTTTACCTTTCTTCTTTGGTTCAAAGATAGAGACATCCCCTTATTTTTAGGGGTTAAATCTAACTTCATATGTGGATGAACTAGATTAGAAATTGGTCGTTTGCTGAAAGATCTTATCTATTTCAATGTGGTAAACTCATGTGAGGTGGAGGCTCTAAAGTAGAAGAAAAGGCTTCTAAAAGATTAAGTGAAGCAATGCACACCTTATCAAAAACCTTAGGATAAATTGTTGTGAGAGGGTTAGTAGTGAAGGGAGATACTCTCTGTGTTGGATAAGGCATTTTAAGGTGATCCCAAAATTTTGCTTGATCTAATTTCTTAGAATCAAGGAATTCAAGATTTTCCACTAAATGTGAAAATGGTTTAGATGTCATTGGTATGGGTTCAACCAGTTTATATTTGGATGATTGAGAGAGAGAGGATTTATTTGCCTCTAATATTTCCATCTAAAGATAGGAAAGATTAAAAATAGGATCATCTTCTTTAGTAATAGATGAAGAAGTATGCTCCTCTCCAATAGGTAGAGAATGAGGAGATGAGGGATACTCGAGGGGATAAAGGAATGGTATGATTTTTCCTTCAATGTGTGGATGAGGAAAATGAAATGTAAGATCCTCCATGGGTAAGAGGAATGGAAAGATGGGTTGGTTTTGGGGTGGTTCAATGGTTGCTTCATCAAATGTTAAAGTGGAGAAATCTGACTCATCTATTTGTGAAAGAGGAGTGGATGAGTCACTTTCTTCTATGGGTTGATGAGGAAGTAACAAAGGATTTATCTCACTATTTATTTTGGGGGTAGGAGAAGCATGATATATATTATGTGAAAGTGTAGGTGAGGTAAGTGCAAAGGTAATCGGTGACTGCTTATGGGGTAATAGGAGTGGTAAAGGTTTTTCTTCCTCATGTGGAAGTGGAAGAGGAGAAATATGTTCTTCTACTGAAAGAGGACATGGAGTCAAACCAACTTCTACCATTTTTGGGGTAGGAGTAGGTAAAATAGGAACCTCCTATTGTGGAAATGGTTGGGTTAAGGGAAATATCACATTGACTATATGAATCTTATGATCCGAAGAATTTTGAAGAGAAGTGTCGACTATGTTTTGGTTGGGCATGTGATTAGGGAAGGGATTTTTGAATATGTCCATATTCTGGTTTAGGGGAGCATTTGGATTATCTAAAATAAGATCAACCCTATCTAACATATTTTGGATAATATTTTTAAGAGTTTTACAATCATTGATGTTGTGGCCTATGGCATGATGATAGTTTTAAACCTCATCCTCTTTGAACCATGTTGGAATGGGTTGAGAAGGATCAATTTGGATTGGAGGTTTGATGGAAGGTTAATAACTCCTTGGTTAAGTAGCTTTTCTAAAATTGAGGCGTATGACTCCCCAATAGGAGTATACTATCATTATTCATACCATTATTGAAAGATCTTTGTTGGGTTGATTGGGTTTGATTTTATTGTGGGTTGAGTCGTGCTTGTAGAAGAAGGGGATTTCACAACCACATTTATAGACCCTTTATACTTTGGATTTAGATGGGAATTTTTACATGAAGAAGGATCATTTACTTTAGAATTAGAATTTTTACTATGTAATTAGATCTTATTCTTATATATGGCCCAAATTTCAAGCTTTCACACCATTGTGAAATCTTCATCGAATGTGCGAGAGGTTTTCACCTAGAGTGTGGATGAAATATGTTTTTCACATGATCTAGAGAAGAGCTCAATGATCTCAAGTTGAGTTAGGGATAAGGAGAGTTAGTTTATGAGACCTCTCCAATGAGTAATAAAATTAGTAATAGCTTCATCATCAAATCGCCAAATAGAATAAAGGTCTGTTATGGAAACCTTTTTTGAGATATTAATTAAGAAGTAATCAAGGAAAAATTGTGCAATTTGAGTGAAGGAGAATAGTGAATGGCACGTGATGGAACTATACTAATCCAAATTAGCTCCTAAAAAAGGCATGGGAATGTGCAAAGTAATAGCACATCATCATGTCCTATCAAATAGAAAGCATGTCTAAATACTCACAAGTGTTATTGTGGGTCCTCTTTGCTCTATAAAAGGGAAAATTTTGGGATTTACCATTGGTTTGGGTATGGATGAATTGGTATAGAGGGATGAATTGCTTCATTATAGATATGATCGTAATATAGAATATTCTTCGATCTAGATACAGATGTCTCAAGGTTACTCATTTTATCCATGAGTATTTTTATGAGGTTAGGAGGATGATTTGTTTGAGAAATACCTCCTACATTATAAGGAAGAGAATAAGAAGTTGAAGGCATATATGATGCTACCTGTTGTGGTTGGGTTGACATAACATAAGTATAGTGAGTCATAGGTTGAGGCATAGAAATAAATGGGGCTTGCCTAACTGAAGTAAGGGTAATGGTTTGATTTGTGGTTATGGATTGAGTGGAAGGCATATTTACAATTAGTGAGGGGTGAGTTGTGATTCAAGTGTTAAAAAGTGAAAGAGTTGATGGGATGGGTACCAATAAGTTTTGAAATGGGGTTGAAATACATTGCACCCATTGTGATTGTAAAGGTAAGTAAGTTATGATAGGGTGGAGGTTGGATTGAATGGCAGGCGATGCTTCACTTGGAACATCATGCACAATTGGGTTATTGGTTGATGT